>VXBO01001913.1:338051-409563 GCA_013400135.1 Rhinoptilus africanus | reverse complement strand
AAAAAAAAAAAAAAGAAGAATTAAGGACCCTGGGAATTTGCTCCTTTTGCTACGTTTTGAATGCTTTAGTCTTATTCTTTACTGCATTGTATTGACCCTACCACTAAACCTCTTGAAATCAATGGATGGAGCAGCTTTGATGAGCTCTGCTTTCAGCCTATTCCGAGAAAAGCATGTCCTTCATATCACAAAAGGAATGAAAGTGGTAGGTGCGCCTGTGAGAAAAACGTTTAAAATTATTCTTGTTCTCTTACTCATTTCAAACATTAACCACAGAATTAATTCACTCTTTATAAGCAAAATAGCTATGCGACTTTCATATGCATGAGCCATAAATACTGCATTTAGTCAGGGTCCTGCCACATTATTAATAGGTTTTCTGCTTACAACCCACCAGATTTGATAGAAAACATTGCCTGCTCTGTCAGGAACACATAAGAACTAGTTGGCACCCATGAAATAAATGCTGCTTGATGTATATTGCTTCAGACCTAGACTTACAAACTGTTTATTCAAGGCCTTGCAACAATCTGTTTGGATACACCGCAGCTAGGGAACGTGTCACCTACAGTGCTGCTGAGCAGAGGTTCCAGTTAAATCATTTTAATGGTAATATAAGCCATGCTGCACAGAACCCCTTACAGAGACTGCAAGCCGTGCCATGTTTAAGAAAAGCTGATTTGTTATTTGTTATTCTTTTAGGTGGGCTGATAAACTGAGGCGTTTGCTGGATACCCTCAGCAGAAGCGCATGGGGCCCTTTGATGACAGCGCATCCTTGGGAGCGAAAAGCCAGGTGCAAATGGCTGCAGACCCCCCAGTCACCTCCCCGCTGCCACCTGCCTTCAACACTTTACCATTTTGTCTATAATATATGACATAATAGATAAAATTTATTTTAAGGGTCTTTGGGGATTAAAAGAGAAAAGAAAATCACTATATGATACTAAGTCATTTGTTTATCTTGGGGTTTACAAATCACAAACTTTTGTGGGGGACAGGGACTGAAAAGTCACCTTCCTATATACAAACCAGGAACAGACTTTGCCACCTGAGCGTTGTATCACACCTGAATGACAACCTACAGGTAAGCTTTCTATTCTCCAGCAGCAGGAACGTCTAGGGCACAGCCTTGTTATTGTAATTTATTTATTTGCCCAGAGGCAGTCTCCCGAGAAGCTAATCAAATAGCCCATTCGAGAGTCTGCGCACAGTGAAGAGAAGGTGCTGCCCAGGAGAGAACCAGGCGGTGCAAAGCAGCGGTGACAGTAACCCAGTGTCCCCACCAGACCGTGCTGAGTGGTGTAATTGGTCCGTGACTGGTGTCGTGGCACACCGGTTGCCAGTCACAGCTAGAGCAAGCCGTTGGTGAGGTGAAAACGGAAAAAGCACTGATCCGTAAGGAACCCTGGCTGCACCGTGGGAGAGATCATAGATTTTTTTTCCTTTGTTTCCAAACTTGACTCAGCACAGAGCAGGTGCCGAGCTGGCAGCCAGGAGCAGTAAACCCTAGAAAATGTCGAGCTGAGCAAAGAGAAAATGATGGTGACCTACCATGTAATTGCTCCATGGATAATCTTTCCTCCCCAAAGAGCCTGCGGCGCTGTCTGCAGGCGGGCTCTCTCTTCAGTCACTCACAAACCGAGTTCATAGGATTGGAGAGATTCACGGAAATCAGCGCAGCCTCCAAGTTTTAGGCAACAGAACTACCTAATGGCCCTACCCCATTCTGGGCAGCTATCAGACATATGGTTGCTACAGAGCTAGAGCCACATCTATCTCCTCACCTGTTTTTGTTTTGATCTCCTGATTTTTCTATTCCCCACTGCCTGTAAATCATTGACTCCTGTTAAACTGATGGACAGGCTTGGCAACCATGCCTTCTTAAAAAAAAAAAGAGAATAAAAACCCTAATGTCTTGCCAGGCAGATTTTAAAGACAATTCTCCATGCATCTGAAACGTAGCAAACCGTGAAACGTCTGTGTCTCCTTAAAGCTGCACTTTAACCAGCCTGAGGGTGCCTAAAGACAGTGCTGTAAAGGACCAACCCAATTGGCCTGTAGGTAAAGTACCAACGTTGAAGGAAGGACATTTTTAAAAGCCTAGATCACTCTGTTCCTTAAGCTCCCTTGTATTCTCCCTGTAAATCTGGCCACACTCACCATGACTGATCTAAAATATTCCATTTTTAATTAGTTCCAGGCTCGCAAATGTGATTGCTACATCTGCACGACATAGCAGTGCCAAATCAAAGTCTGAGGCTGATGAACGAGTGCTGCACAGTTTAAAGACCTGTTGAAGGAGAAAATAGGGCTACTTTACCGTTGGAAATGCCTTTTGGAAAGTTTGGAACAGCCAGGTCTCCACCTCGATCTCTCAGCCCCATTAAAAATGAGCAACTGGAGGATATTCTTCGACTTCTCAAGATTCAAAAAACAGCTCTCAGAAATAATCCAAATTCATAAATGCCGTGCTGTTCTGAAGATGTCTCTCTGCAGGGATAACACCAGTAATTGTATCTGGAGGCTGGGGAAAACCATGATTCACTGACGTCATGTTCTGAAGCTGTCACTGTGTCAGGGTCTGGGGTACTTTCTTAAGGGGTATCCCACAACACAGGGGTGGAACGACAGTCCCATTTACTCCCAGCTGACACACCAAATTTCCTTCGCTCTCTTTAGCACAGTAAATCTCTACCTTCAGTGTCCTCTTTTGGTAGTATCTAACTTGACACATTTTCTTTGCCCCTACCAAAGCCATGAACTATTAGTAAGGATGAGACCTAAACAGTGATAAGGAGGCACGTTATCCTGATACATGGGTGCAAACTTTTCTCCATAAATACAAGTCCTTTTATCATGGAGCTCTGTTAAGCAGCCACTTGAAATGCAAGGGCAAAGTTAAAGAATTCCTTGAGAAATTCTCTTATAAGGAAGACAATAACATGAGAAGGAATGCATCACTAACAATAAAGCATACGAGCGCAACTGATAGACAGAGAGACAGATAGGCTGAGAGATAGTCGCGAATATTATTCTGTGGAATTTCATGCCAACTGAAACTAACATTTCTGTGGTTCACAGAAATCACTGCTGTCCCTAATTAGATGTCATGACTAAGCCATCATAAGTCTGTGCATATGCTATTCTTTTCGTTTTACTTTTGTAAATGTTCTATGTTACCCTCTTGAGAACAAGGCTGAAACTCTCTCACCAGGACTAGGAGGGTAAATCTAAACCATTACAAACTGTGGCTTACATAAATCTAACCATATGCACTTTTGGAATGTCTCATATTTTAAACTACAGGTCTGTGCGTAACTGTTCTTGCTTTTAAGTCTCAAATCCAAGAAAATACAACTCTGGATGTCTCTCTGCTCTAATAAGACCTCTTGTGCAAGGATACTAGCACCTGGCTTCCCATTGCATCAAAGCAGGTCACAAAGTCATTTTGCTTGCAGTGGCTTACGGACCACGGCCATGGGTTGCTTACAAAGAGGTGCTGAGTATGAGACTGGACGTTGAGACTCTAAAGGTGAATTATCTAGAAACAAAGTGCCTTTGCTTTCCCAAAGACTGAGTCTCTGGCTAGCTGGAAAACAAGCCTGCTGTCTGTTTCTGCCTCGCCTTGTCAGGATTAGCAGTACCTACCTGGGATCTGCAGTGTTGACCACAGCTGTCAATTAAAACTAAACACATTTCAGCATGGCTGCCAGCCAAAAACACAGAACCTGCCAAATAGTAAACACAGAAGATCTGCCTAGTTTCAAAACAATTGTGCCACCGCTGCGAGTAGAGTGTGCTTATAATTCCACTGTAATCCAAGGGTTGCCTGTGCCAATTCCTAGTTGATAGACGAGGCCTTCAAATAGAGCCATCCAGAGCTCAGTCTGCCTGCTATCAGATCCTCTTTCCTCAATTTGAGGATCTCCACAATTTTTTATTTTGTAATAACCTTTCCCAAAATGCACTTGATTCATAGCAGAGTCTTTGCAATGAGGACACTAACGTGCATCAGACACAAAACCAAAGGGCTCGGTCAAAGACCACAAGTGGATTTCGATTTCTAGAAAGGGTATCTATTTTTGACATTCCATAAAAGAATCAATTAAGCCTGTGTGATTAATTAATCAGGGAAATTAATTTTGGTAAAACTATTACTAAAGGCAAAGCTTTCCCATAAACTGTATTCTGAAGTGCTCATGACAATCATCACAAGATGGTTCAAACTAACAAAAAGGAGTATCAACTATAAAAAAAAGTCCTTTGCAGTTTCTAAACTGGAAATGGATACCCACCAAAAGAAATATGCTTGAAATAACAGTGATGACTGAAAAATATCTCAGAATATGGAAACAGATTGAGTTTTGCCTGAAAGTTTTGGGACATTTTGACCTTCAAAAGAGAATGTCTCAAAGCTACTTGTGCTTGTGTCAGCAGCAAAGACATGGGGCTCAAGGGAAACCCTCTCATCCCACTTCTATGGGCTTCCAATCCATAACTCAACTCTAATCCCTTAGAACCTGGATGCAAACAGTTTATATTTCTTGAACTGTTCAAGACCATTAGGAAATACATAAGAAGAGATCACAGGTGCCATAAGGAATGGTGACAACTATACCAGCTGCCTATAAGGTGGTATGTAAGCAGGCTTGCACAGAGAGTTACGGGGATGATATTAAGATGAGCTGAGACTTATTTCCTGGCATCACAAGAACCAGACCTTGAAGTGCTGTTGAGTTCTTTTTTTGGTTTGTAAATCATCCTTAAAACCTACAACAGAGGAAATATGTCTTTAATTTTATATTTAAAATGGAAACCAAACAGAGATGCCAGAGCATATTCTACTGTGTTAAACTGAACTTGGTAAAGCCTATGACAGCCATGCTTTCTTTTGCCAGAGATATCCACTTGCCTTTTCAATTAGTCTGAGATTCAGTCCAGAAATATAATGGTGCTGGGCCTAAATAGGGCTCACATGTTCCAGCTTTCACCATTATTGCCTCAAATCTCGACTGTGAAGATCTGACAACACAATGGGACAGGTAGATCAAGGGAAAGAAATATGGAGACACTAATAACTAAATACTCTACTTCAATCCCTGCCTTTCATTCTGAAAGCCCCTAAAGCACATTACAAATTGGGTTCTTTTACTCTACAAACCATTTAATTCACCCATGAAATAAAACCATCTCAGGAGGTGGGATAGGGAGGAGGGCAGAGAAAAAGGCAGATGTTTAACATCAGCCCAACAAAATAATTTTAAGTCAGGAAAAAGAAAACTAGCAAACCCAAAGACTTATTTACAAAAACACCAGATACTAGGACTCTCACCTTTTTACTTGGAGTTTTCTATAATGCAGGTAACAGTTCCAAGATTCATAATTTACAAAGTTTTCAAAGTGTTTTGGCAGCCCATGGGGAGTAAAATATTACAAGTGACTGGCAGGTTTTCACTGAACGCTCCTCTTCCCATCCAGGAAGGGGAAAAATCAGGCTTGCTGCAACAGCTTTTCTTCAGAGAATCACTGTAATATAACTCTCGATCCAGGCATCATCAAGGTATAGCAGGATGCCATAGTCACCCTGACATCTCTAATCTTCTGAGGGGGAAAAACATCATTAAGGAGGGAATAGTGTCAGAATCAGGAGTAAAAGATATTTTTCTATCTGTACATACCTGTATAGCAACAATTTCTTTACTATGAAGGTACTTACCATCTGTCCTTCCATTTGAGCATGATGGGCAGCAGTGGTGTGGCATTTTTGGCAACAAACAGAGAACCAGGTTGGCTGTCTCTGGACTTGCCCACCTTCTCTCAGCAGCAGCCTCAAACACTGTTTTGTTTTGACACATGTTTCCAATAAAAACACAAGGTTTGTATTGACAAGAGGAATGCTGGACCAGACCACTGGCATTTCAGAGCAGCCACAAATCCTGCTTTCCCTGAGCCCCCAAGGGTCAAATCCACACAGCAAGAATCCCCACTCTCTAATTATTCACGTTCTTCCACAACCAGCCTCATTATCTGTTGAGCTACTGTCAGCTGAGGCTGATTTTTCAATTATTTAAAGAGACATTGTCAACTCAACTATGCTCTATTTAGATACATGAAATCAATAATCTCTTTTCCATTACCTGTTGCTATGTCTGCTTTAAGTGCTCCTCTGAAGTTTGGATATAGGCAGTGGAGATTTTATTTTTTTAGAGTAAATACCCCTGAGAGGTGCTCCAGTGACCCATGGAGGGGCTGGCATACTAAGACATGTGAATGAAGATAAAGTGTTGCCACTGGGATACATTGCCGGAATGTCCTTAGTTTCATGGCTTATCTAGAAGGTCAAAGATAGATGTGTGTATATATGTATATTAAATTTTTTCTCAGATCTGCCATCTAAGAGTTAGAAATTTAGAAAATGCTTTGCTCCTGCCTTAGTAAAGGGCTCTTCCTATAACCTAACAAGGGACAGAAGATAGTTTAAGTGAAGGAAATAGTTCCAAAGAACCATGGTTCCTGGCTCCCTGTAACAATGCCAAGCAATCAGGGTATTATAGAATCAAAGTCCTACTCTGTGTTTCTCCTCCACTTCCTCTTACAAATTATGGAGGACCAGGAAAGGCTGGGGGGGGGGGTCCCTTGCAGTTCCTCTCTTTGGAGGAGGTATGTGCAAGGTCTGTGTGGTCTGGGAAGGCATCACGGCCTCAGGTTGGGTCGAGGGGAATCCCAGCTTCCTCCATCTATGCATCTCAAAAACGCCCCTTGCAAACCCTCCATCAGGAATTACAATGCCATGAGCTGGATTTTTCCTCCATGTATCCAGAGACCATTAACCTTCTTAATCTGGACCATCCTCCAGATTAAGAAGAAATGCAGCCAGCGTGAGCTGCATGTCTCCAAAAATCTCACAAAATCCTAGCAGAACAATTGGGAAAAGGGCATTGGCTCCTACTCATCTCCTGCAGGGGCAAGATAGATATTTGTAGCGAGTCTCTTTTATACATCAATCTCAAATAAATCATCCATGTGTTAAGAATCATGTCTACATAAGGAACTAGGAGTGTAGCCAAGATGACTGATAATGGGCTTTTTCCTCTCGTCTCCTAGACAAGTAAAATAAGTGTGTCGTGGAGTTTGTTTTTTAAAATAAGTTCTACTCAGATTCCCCAAGACAAGCAAAGGAAAACAATTGTAAAGAACTCAAAAAAACCACCCCACTCCTAATACACATTGGTATTACAAGCTGTGAATTGCCATGTCTTCACATTTCATCTCACACCGGCACAGCGATAGTAGAAGCCTGAACAAATTTCTTGAACAAGCAAGTCAGGGTCTCAGCAGAATGCTTCAGATCACTTGGTGTCCTTCTGCTTTGATGTACTCTACAATCTCACATGAAATCAGGCTTCAGTGGGAACAGCCAGGCTCAATGTACCAAAGGCAATGGGCTCCCCTCCTAGGAAGCTAATCAAAACCATCCAGTGTCAGCAGAGGGAAGGCAAAAGCAAAGAACTAGCAAATAACTAAATAAATACAATTGCTACCCCTTAAATAACCTTGTCACCGAAACACAGAAGTACACAGATAAGTCGATCCTTCTTCTGAGCAAACACGCTGCGTGTATTTAACTTGACAGGTTTTTCAAGACTCATATTCCATAGCTTTCCATATTGTCCTCAGCAGGACACAGCCAATAGTCTGGAAAATAATATCTTCTCTAACTTCACTACTCCCTCCCCCGCTTTTTTTTTTTTCTTGTAATCATCCATATTATTAATAGGAGGCAGCTGGTTCCCATTAATGTTGGGAAAAGTGGTCTATCTCAGGAATTATGGTTTAAATTGGCTTGTAGTCTGGGGGAATTAGCCATCTGCACCTGGCCTAAAATGGATATTTTCAGCCATACTACTAATCATAAACAGGGCTTTGTTCTAGTTGTGTCCACTTGGGTCTCTCATTCTGTCTTTTTTTTCCCCTCAGAGGGTGAAAAGAAGAAGAAGAAAAAAGTCCCATTAACCCTTTCACAAAATTAATCAAAACCTAACTGCTTTGTTAGTGTCCTGCATTTTATTTTGTGTCTGTAACTGAGCACATCGTTTAAGTTTGAGTGAGGCCCAGAACAAGTCCTGTAGCTTTTCAGAGGCTGAACAAAATTGGCAAGAGGAAGAGCCAGTTGTTTGGCAAGACAGCAGTGATTTAGCAATATCTTCATGACGTCCACACGAAGCGTAATACCATGTGGGCAGGAAGGGCTGCACAGCAGAATAAAGCTGTAGAGAGGGAGGGTTGCAGTATGTAAAGCAAAAACACCAGGACATTGCAAATTGCTCTGAAGAACAGGCTATAATATAACGAGAATGTAAGGTGTGGGGGTTTCTTTTTTTCCCTTCCCATCTAATGTCCATGTTTGGCAAAATGATTTTCTTTATCCAGTGGTTTTGGGTTGAGATAAGAAAAATGGATTAAAGGTGAGTGAAAATAAATGACATCATCAGGTCAGAGGATTGCTTTCTTTGTCTCATAGACTTGGCAGTGCAGGTATAAGCTCTATCCCATCCCCAAACTCTGTAGGGAATCCATGCACAACTGCAGTTATAGGAATAAAGGGTTTATTCTACAGAAGAACCTACACAAATCTTTGATCACTTTTTAATTTTTTTTTTTTAAAGCTGGATGTTTATAGAGATTTGTAAAAGACTGGACTTTCTCTCCCTCCACATCAATCTTTCTAACTTAATAATTATAAATCACCAGCATTAATGTGTTTAAAAACTGTATAGACAAAGTCTGGGAGGACAGGTTCATCGGTGGCTATTAAATACAATGATCTGGACATGATTTTTTGGCTTGAAAAACACTGAACCACTGCACACTGGAACCTGTGAGGTTCTGCCAAGGAACTGCTTGGTCTCCTCGCATCCAAACCTCCTACCCACCCTACAGACAGGACACTGCGTTAGCTGTGACATTATAGGTAGCTGTACATACACAGTTATGAGGGGTTGTTTTGCAAGCAAAAATGCACACTTTAATCTAACAGTCACACCATCATCTGTTGTTTTGGGTTTTTTCCACACAAAACCATCTCCACTGGCCACCTTTTGTGGCGCAGCATCCTTTCCTCCACCCAGACCTACCCCTAGATTGAGGTGCCAAATCTAATTTTGTGTCGATAGACAATCTCTCCCGTCCCCTCTCTATCAAATGCCAACGTACGGGTCCTGGTGATGTATGTCTCAAATATGAGGAACCAGAGAGCTCCTTATAATCCCCTCGTGCTCCCACCTGGCCAAGTAGCTGTCTCTAATGGCCTTGTTTGCTTGCGGACTCATTTTGCAGGATCCAGCTGAGACAAGAAGCAGAAAAGCTGACCTCTCATTCAAGAGCCTGTTGCCATGCTATTTGCAGCTTCGCTGGGATCAGGATGTGCCAAAATCTCAGAAAGCAGCCTGGATCTTCCAGGCCAATTGAGAGTCTCAAGAGGCTCAGATCGTTTGGATAACCTACAGTCAAGCGTTACAATTTATGGGAGCTTATCCAAACCAAACACTGAATCAAGTCACTCACCCACCAGCAACCGAAACACCTCTCAGAACAAGGTGTGCTGCCAAGTACTGGCAACCAGGCATGAGGTGGGGCCAGGCAGCATGGAGATGGGCTAGCGTCAGCTGGAGATGGACTTCTGGAGCCAGGGCTTGGTGGGCAGGGAAGGTGCAATCACCCTTGCATTCAAACAGGAGCAAATGGGCTGCAGCAGAAGGGAGCGGAGAATAACGGAAATAGTTTTTAATAAGCAACTTTGTGGAACCGGTTTGGCTGCCCACACACAGATGTCAATCAGAAGGAACCGGTTCACGAGAGCAGGGAAAAGCGCTGAAGACACAAAGGGGAGAAATGCAAACTACATCCCCAGTGCAGGTCAGTGGGGGTCCCAGGGGGCTGCAGCTGAACGTCTGTGCTCCATCCTCTGCTGAACGGCTCTACCTGAGCACCTTGTCTGCCTGAATGTAGGGTTTAGTGAAACAGAATGAAAGGGAGGAAGTGGAGGCATAAAGTCATCCTTAATCTTGGTGAGCTCTTAAGAGTTTACTGAGACAGACACAAATTCCTGGAAATGAGATTTCCCACCTCTTTGGGGAGCAGGATTTAGGTATAGAAGCCAGAATAATGAATCTTGCACAAGAAAGGTATATTAAAAAGAAAATAATAGCAACGGCACAACTTCAATAACTGAGAGAAAAGGCACCTGCAATCCCCAGGTGTGTCTGTATTGGAGCTGTGTGCTGTCCGTGATTCACAGACAGTATCTCAAGGCAAATACAAACTGAAAGCAAGGACACCCCTGTGACCTGCTCCTTTGCCTGACAAACCAGTCCATGACTTCCATCTGTCCTTAGTCTGCCTCTCTTCCTAATTGAGATCCTCAGAGCTAATCTTCAGAGTAATTAGAACAGTGCCTGGTACACAGCAAACCTCCTCTCCATCTGTACACTGGCTGAACAGTTATTCTTACTTTTCCATGACAGTGCAAATCACGAAGTCCAGAACAAAGAGTGCAAAAGCCAGAGACAAAGTCTCCTGGCTGAAGAGATGCAGCTGTGGAAGGAACTTGCAGAGGAAATGAGACAAATCCAGTTAGAGCACCTTTGGGAAACAATGGAAACCATTCCCCCTTTCCATCATAAGCAGGATGACATTCACAGCTTCGCTATCCCTCCACATCTGATGGAAAGAGAACTTTTTAACCATAAAGACGACAAGAACCAGAGATATCCCAACCTTACTTTTGCTGACTTTTTTTTTCCTTCCGCTCTCATGAGAGACAGTTAGATATTGTATCTCTGTGATAACCAGAAGGATAAACCATCAGGAAGCTCAGTATAAGAGCAAGGAAAATACTGGCAGGAAATATTTCAGGAGGTTGTGGAGCTGCACAGTTCCTTAAACCTGTATGGGAGATGAAGTGAGACTGGGGAGCGTACAGACAAGGGAACTGTTTGCAAAGATTAATTTCTGTATCATAGCTGTGTAAAGAGCCCATGGGTTTAATGCAGTACACGAGGATTCACAGAAAGGCAGAACAGTGCTAAGGGCAGCACTAACACGCTGTGATCCTTTGTCTTCCTGAGCCCGGCTTCTGATCCTGGCGCTGCACTCCAGGTTTTATCCAAGTATGATTTCTCCCCTCTGGGACCAAAGGAACTGAAACCTAGCTCCTTAGGCTTGTTTCTTCTCAAGAGAGAAAACCCTAAGCCTCATGTTCATAATGCTCTTTCCCTTCCCATCCTCCCCCATTCAAAAGATGAACACTTTTCTAGGCATCTCAGAAGTCACCACTATTTTTTTCCCAAAGCTTTACTGGCTGTCTTGACACTGCTTGCAAATCGTTTATATAGCTGTAACCAAACTAAAATCCTATTGCCACGGTCACTCCTGTCTAGCTCCCTCTGTACCCCTTCTTCTATGATGCCAGCAGTGCTTTCCTCCTCTTCCCCTGTGAAGTTACCTCTCAGGAACACACTTTCTCAAATATGGTTTCCAGTCTTGTGGGCACTAAAGGAGGTGCCGGACTCATGGGTACCCACCAAGCCAGGGCTCCTGTGTGAGGCTAATTAGAAACGACTACATGTTCTGTGGTCAATTCTTCCTTCTTGATCCATACTGTCTTTTATAGGGAAACTGAGCTGATAAATTCAGTCTTCTTCCCGATGCCGTAGCTAGTTGAAGGGCTATATGCAGCCACCAAGCTTTGGGCAGGGCTATCGCTCTGGCGAAGAAAGCCTGAAGAACAACTTGCTTTGTAAGACTGAAAGCAGAAAAGATGGATATCAAGAAGCCGATGGAATCTGTTAGCTGCATGCACATGGGGTCAGGATACCTGCGCAAAGCCAGGGAAAGGCATTCCTGAGCTTATGGGAGCAAACCACAAAGCCTTAAATGTCAGTCTGGTCAGAGGAAGATAAAATGTGGCAGGGATTTGACTGGGGCAAGTACTCCAAGGAAATAGGAAATAAACGGCTGACCTTGAGATCGAGTGCATATGGTATAGCCCAGATGCCAAAGTGGAGATTTTAAATGAGTTTTAGTGGAGATGGAGATGAAGAAAGGACGAAAGAGATGAAAGAAAGGAAATCCACATACAGATGGGGTCGCGGGGCTTTTACTTTTGGTTGGGGTTTTTCATTTTGCTCCCTCTGTTCTGGAAAAGCTTGAAACAAATGGGTAATAAACTGATGAATTCATGAAGGCCAACATTTATTCTCTGTTGTGACAAGGATATCTCAGCTTCAAAGCAAAGGCAGATGGGCCACAGCTCAGCAGCAAGTAGGGACTGCCACAGAAAAATTAACTCACTGAAATTAAGGAGGAGAAATTAAGAGCCCCAAAGGGTCACTGACTCCTTAAGGTCATGGAAGACCTGCTAAAACTTATTTCTCTCTGTTGTGGTGAACAAATAGAACAGAGAAAGCTCTTATGTACACATTTAATTAAGGATAGGGAAAAAAATAGCGAAAGGGGTCGGGAACACAATTTATAGCTTTTAAATGCCACATCTCCTTCCAGTTTTCCCTATGTATTGCTCTCAGGGAGTCACCATCACCCAACAGCTACTTAATGACCTACCTGCAACGAATGGTATTTGTTTCCATCCTATTCCTGAATTGCTGTGCACATCACAAAACCAAACACGGTGGAACACCCTGGATCTTGGAGGCTGAGCTTACTCTCTGATCGCACGTAGCTGGTGCTTCAAGAGAGGGCTTCATGTCGCCAGCCTCATCGCGCAAAGGCCTCTGAAAATCGTGCTGCTCGGCTCCAGCAAAAATGTAATCTTCTAGCAAAATAAACAGAAGAAAACCCTCCTAAGAACACAAAGACCTAATTCAGGGAGTAGGTTTCATTATGGGAATAGCACATGTCTCTCTTACAGACCTTAAAGCATCCCACACACTTTGCTTATTTCAGAACCTGATTCCATGAAACGAAACACTGCAGGATAATCGTATTTATTTGTTTGGCTTTCCACTTTGTTCAGTTATCCCAGCTTAAATCTAAGCCAAATGTTACACTAAAAAAAACCCCATGGATCTACATGTTTTTTGATTTACTAACAGGAGTAAGAAAATAGGTTACAACAGCCAAGACCAGCGGTCCTCATTTGTAACCGTTTATCCTCACATAGTTAAAGGTCACCCACAAATTATAGACTGTGGGTTCTAGCACCATTTTATATATATAAATATACGTGTATATTTACAACTGCTACATACTTATTTTCCACAGTGTGGTGCCCAATGTTTCTGCTACAGCCTGAAATGGAGCTCCCGCGCAGGAGGGCTGGCTGCTGCTATATTTAACACAATTTTTTTTTCCTTGGGTGGAAGTGGGGTGGGAGGAGGAGAAGAAGGAGAGGTAACATGGTAAAATCAGTTGTGCCCAAGACAACCAAAGGTAACTGTTGCGGTTTATGAGCTAAATGGCTGCTGGTGTCCCAGATGAAACCGAGAAACAAACCTGGAAAGCCACCGCATTAAGAAACCACTCACCAAAATAGGGGAAAAAAAAAAAAACCAAAACAACCTAATTTGCAACTATTCCTATCTTTTTTTAAAAAAAGGAGAAATTAGAATCACAAGCTGAAGCTTTAAACATCAGAATGTCTAAATAACAACCAAATTTGTGAAGAATTTCAAAATTGAGGGGATATTTCTTTCATTCTGGTTTATGGTTCTTTAAGCATCAGCCTTTCAACATTTCTCTGTAGCTCCTGCTGTTCGGAAAACTGAAAACCTGCATTCGCAGGAAAATACATGACTCCGGGAATCAACACTTTAAGAAAAACTGCAAATACTATGGGACTAGCACTACAAGTGTGAAACTGGGAAATAAGCCTGTATAAATTGGTTACCCAGCAAGTTTATATGGTTGGTGAAATTATTAATGAGTAATTTGTGGTCACCTACAAAAAAAAAAAAAAAAGATATATCAGGTTAAGCAGGTGGTGGGTTACCGTGTGGTGAAAACTTATGCAAGTGAGATAGAATCCTAGAACCGGTGAGGTTGGAAGGGACCTTTAAGATGATCAAATCCAACCATTAACCTGCCCTGACAAAAAACACTTCTAAACCATGTCCCTCAGTACCTCATCTACCCTCTTCTTAAACACCTCCAGGGATGGGGAATCCACCCCCTCCCTGGGCAGCCTATTCCAATGTTTAATAACCCTTTCAGTGAAAAAATGTTTCCTGATATCCAATCTAAACCTGCCCTGGCATAACTTGAACCCGTTTCCTCTTGCCCTAGCCCTTGTCACCAGGGAGAAGAGGTCAGCCTCTAGATTATTTATAACTTGCCATTTGAAATTAGACTTCAAAGCTGACCATACTTTGAGTGAGGGCTGGTCTAGATGACTTCTAGAGGTTTCTTCCAACCTGAAATATTCTGTGATTTTAAGATTTTAGCATATATCTCTTTTCAAGTGTGTGTGTGTGTGTGTGGTGGGGGGAAGTCTTTTCAAAATGCACAAAGGAGGCAATCCTGATTGAAAAGCAAAAGGTGAGAAAAAATGAGGGTTTTATATGCTTGAGGTTTAAATAGTATCCTCCCTGCAAAACCTTTTTTGAAGTTTTGACACTTTCTAAGCAGTTCCTCGCTGAAATGGTATAGCCCCTTCACTTCTATTACAGGATTGCTTGCTATCGGCAGGGACTGCACGTACTCTGCACTATTAGAGCCTGCTGCAGTGGGTACAGACTGATGCTGTGTCCCTTTGAACTCCTCCAGCTCCTTCTTTTAGCCTCCAGCTTTATTTCTGCTCAGACTTTTCATGAAAACTCACAGCACGCTTCTTAAGTCCCTAAAGGTAATTCAAGTTGTCTTGCAGACCCAACTGTCCTGCATACTCTCCTCAGGAAGAATAGCTGGAGAATATACCAAACCTTGTGTTTCTTACCAAAGAAGCAGGTTGGTCTAATTTAAAAACTGTATTTCACATTCTAGATTTAAGTGGGCATTTCTCACTTTACTTTTTCCTTGCTCTCACCCTCCACTCCCGTCCGAGCACAGGGGCCCCAGGAGAGCCGAGGGGAGGTGGTCGGAGAGCAGCTCAGCAGCCGGGTGGGAGCACGGACAGTCCCACACCGTGGGCTGTGCTGCCCATGGACTGAGCTGGCAGCCTGAGCACCGCGCGAGTCCAGAGGGCAAAGAGGTAAATACATGGCCTTCCACCCCAAAGGTGGGATATCAAAGCACAGCAGGCAGAGGGCAAAGGGAGAAGCCAAGCCCCACTTCTCCTGGCTTTTTCGCTCCCTTAGAGAATCACACAAGTACAAACCCCTGAAAACAATAACCCCAGCTGCAAAGGCAATGAAGCAATTTGTTAGGGAGATGACATTTTTAATGAGAAACACTTGCTGGAGGAGAACAAAAGGCCCTGTTTGGTCAGAGAGATGCTCTTGATACTCCTCTGAAGTGCATGAAAAAGTAATTTCATTTAAGCGTCATACACAGAGCAGCTGAATTTCCTGAGGCTCCAGATGTTGTCCTGTGCAGATGCTGAACAAATGGAACTCTGTCCTGATGAAATGAAAAGAAAAAAAGCAAGCCTTCCTAAACCAAAACCCATGCACCAGAATATTTCACATCTTCAAAGAAAAGAAAGGGAAAAAAGAGAAAACAATGCAAACTGGGGAGAATGGAAGTTCTGGAAAGCAGCAATGTTTTATTGGACATAGGATAAACTGTTCTTAATTGCCCTATAGATAATTGAAGGAGACGAGAATCTAGATTTGCAAAATACCAAGTTCTGGCTCTGTCGCTTCTTTTTCTTGGCTTTGCACTGTTTCTCTTTGACAGTTATCTGGCTGTGATTCCACTGATTTCGTTCCCTAGGAAGGGACAGATTCTGCAAACTTTCACTGGGCCAGAAGTTTCTGGAACTTTCCTGGGGTGAGCAACAGATTCAGAATCAACAACCAAAAAACTATAATCAATATTTTACTGAATTGCTCGTGTGCTAAAAGTGCAAGCCTGCTTCTTAATTTGAGATTACACAAGTTTATTTCCTGAATTTTGGGGAGGGTGAAGGGCTTAGTGCCTCAGTGGTAAAAGCTTTTGAAATAAGAGATGAGACCAAGATCAGCTCTCGTGTTAATGAAGCCTAATGAAATATAATGACCTTGATACTCAGATACTTCATTCCTGAACTTTGGGATGGGTGACAGAAGTAGAAGATTTCTAGGCTTTGTAAGCCATACAGGGCCTATACAGATGCTGATGTAAATCAGAATAGCCTTAGGCCTGCTGGTTTACACCGATTTTTTTTTTTTCCTGCCCTTTTAGGCTCGAAAAATGGAGACTATTCACTCTTTCTTCTAAAGCACAAGTCTCCTTCTGACAGAGCATTATCCTTTTGCTAAGTAGTAGCAGATGACAGAGTCTAAAGCGCTGCGCGAATGTGAGAGCATTCCTACCTCTTACACAGGGCCCCTTGCTAAGAAGCGAGGCTGTTACAGGCAACTCTGCCTTTGGGGAAAAAAAAAAAAAAAAAAGCAGTAATAAAAGCCAGGTTTGTGATGCCGGTCCATCAGCAGGTGGTACTGTGTAGTCAGTTTATAGTGAACAAAGTGAGAACGATATGGTTTTAAAGTGGAATTTGGAACAGGGCGGTTAGCATCACATCTGCCACCAACCCGAGGGGTAAAGCTAAAGGACTGACACACCAGAGTACACACTAAACCAGAAGGAAGCAAGCCAATGGGTGTGTTAAGTAGATCTGAATAAGAACAGAGCTAAGAACTTCCACAAAGGAAACAACTTAGTGCGTGCAAGTTATGAGAAACTGGGGACTGAGCTTTTCTCTCTCCCTGTTGAGAGGAAGACATAACACCAGGCTGCGAGCACAGAGGGAAGAAGATGCTTCCAGTATAGTCTCACCAGTCAGAGAGAAGCGATCTTAGAATTTAGACAAGAAAACAGATCACAGGACTGAGAAAGTGCATTCCTGGGCTAGTTTGTTTTTGAAGAAATTCAGCATAGGTCAAATGAGCTAGTTTTGTCCAAATTCAGTCAAACCTGATGCTTAGATGACCTAATGTAAGCGTCAGCAAGCCAGGTAACAGCCACAGTGCTGGTGGCTCACAGAGGAGCATTGTGCTTTGGAGAAACCTGCTTGAAGCAATTCAATAAAAGTGAATAGACCTTAGGGTGGAAAAATCAATTTTTACAGAATTATTGGGTGCAATCTAACGACTGCACCGAATAACCCAAATTCCAACAATAGGTAATGCTTTTAAGCATGTTACCAGGGTATGTTGCCAAAATAATCCCTTTGTGTACATAGAATGTAGTCAGTGAGACTTAACTTCTAGGAAGCACTTATGAGACTTCTACAGGCAAGCAATCTTTTATTTCATATTCTAAAGAGGTTTGTATTAATGCCTGTCCTTGCCATTCTTCATCAGTATACTGACAATCTCCAAGTCTGGATTGCTAATGAGGGAGAGAATCACCGTGGTAGAGAAATACTGAATAAAAATAAGATTTTTTTGCACTCATTTTTTCTGAGAACACCCTACAGCAGAGCATGCTTGAGCCTCGTGGGATACAGGAGGCTTAATCCGACATAGTTTTTGCTGTGAGGGCTTTGGTGAAGAGAGCGCACTTGTGCATTTCCACACCAACAGCAAATGCTGCCGCAGGAGCCACCACAAAGGAGACAAGCAGGGAGTGATGCTGAGGGACTGAGGGCTTCAGGGCAAAAAGAGAGCCAAGTGAACAAGGCGGCATATTTTTTAAGGATGAGCATATTTTTAAGGATAACACCATTCCAGAGCACGCGCTGTGAAGTCCTGCTCCTGGGACTAAGTAATGCGGAATCTCACTGCAGCCCCATGTTGCCTTTCTCCTGCGTCATTTTCCCCAGCAATCCAAGGATCATCTGCACGGCAGATGCTACGTCTTCATCTGACAGAGAAGGCAGTGGAGATGGGTTTTGCTGAAGCACACCGATTGCTGAGTGCCCTTCGATGCTTAGGGTGCAAGGGGAAGCTGGCATAGGGCACAGAGAGGGCAGGTACCCTCTCCTTGTGCATCTCCAAGCCGTGGGGAGCCACATAAACCTTTGGTGGACTAGCAGCTTCCATGGTATCATTCGAAACAACCCGGGGTAAAAATCCCAAGCATCCGTATCCATCTTTTAAGGCACTTCTTGGACTTCTCAGTATTTGATTTGCACCGTTAGAACAATTAAAAAAAAACCCAAACTATCCTGGGCATAAATATAAAATCATTCCTTAAAATTATCTGGAATACCTAGCTTCCTCATGGATTATTAAGTGAGCACACTTACCCCTTGAAAACACCAAGGAATGATGATTTCCTCATTCAGGAATCGAATGTTCGTTTTCATGGGTCATTAAAGATGGATAGCTCTTGAGGTAGTGTAAGCCTTTAAACTCCCCTGTCTTTTAGCAACAGGAGAAAACCAGGAGAAAGACAAAGAGAAAGGAAATAATGAACGTTTGCAAGGCCAATAATGAGCTATCGCAGGCCATTACTTTTATTTCCAATAGGAATTTAAATTACAAACTGTTTTGAGAATCACTTGCATTAAGGCATTGACTTTATAATGAATGTGACTGCAATTTTAAAATGCTGGTGTACAGGATGGTAGAGAGGCTATAAAAAACCCAAGTTACGTATTGAATTGTATGTACACATAATGACTGTATTATTTCTAGGGAATTAACTTTTTTTCTCCCTTCTAACTTTCCAGACTCTGAATCATTTTCTAATAGGATCTCAACAGGCAATAGTATTAAAAATGTGTTAGATGTTAGCATCTGGGCCAGGAAAAGCATGACAATCTAATAGAGAAAATCTAACCAGGGCATTCATCCAAGCCTGCCATCCATCTTTCCATTCTCTGTGGTGTCTCTCCCACTTCAGGGTACATAGATTGAGCAAGTTCTTGGAATAATGGCATTTAAATGAGGTAAAACCTACCTGACCATGTTTCCTTGCCAGGCAGGTTGCAGGTCCCAGGGAACTGATATCCAAACTGCAGTCGTCTTCCTCTCAGTAATGGCAATTTGAATTGAGAAGGCATTTCAATACATGGAGGCAGACTAAAAACAGCAATCTCATTCCATTAAAGGGAAAAGAGAACCCCAAAGCCCCAGGCGTCATGATTTTGACACTCAATTTTCCTTCCACAGTGGAACAGAAATGAAACCTTTCAACAATTCGCATGAAAACTTTCAGGAGGGAGAGACAAGCCAGAGTAATGAACTTGCTGGGTGGGTAGGATCAGCAAACTGGAACAGCAACACTGGGAAATTTGAAAGAGTTTGACTCCATGTCTTTGTACTTGCTACAGAAGACTCAGTTTCAAGATCCTCCTCTAAATTAAACAAATCTCATTATAGCTATAAGCAGTCTGATCAGCAAAACTTACTCTCTTCCAGTTTTTTATAAAAAGGCTTCTTTAATGCAAAGATTTCTAGCTGTAATTTTTTTCTTGACTGATTCTAATCCTTGGGATTGTGGAGAATGAAAATGAAATCTTGTTTTGACCAGCATGAAATTCACCATCTAGATTTAGGATGTCCATTTACCCTCTTCCTATTTATCTCAGTAGAGCAGATCAGGTCACACTGGGAAAAGACAAGACCTGAATGAAAAATACCTGTGTATTTCCAGTATGCCTACTTTTCCTGAGGTATCCAGGGTAGTTAAAAATTAATCAGTCACCTGCATAGTGTATCGTATTTGGATACTTGTGTACTCAATTAAAGTCTTACTTCGGTAGTGCAGACTGTCAGCAAAACTGTTAAGAAACTGGAGCTGTCTTTGAAGGCTTAAAATTGCCAAAGGCAATATAAAGAGAGAACGAAGAAAAGGCATTTTAAAGAAATTACCCTATTCACTTTTTATAGCTTAGGAATCTTTGTCTGCAAAGAATGAAAGGAAACAAATTAGACCGCTATAGTACTCTTCCAGCAGGTTCAGTAGGCAAAGGTTAAGCTCCCTCTGTTTGGGATAGATTTGAGTAAAAGAGCTGAACTCGAGTTTTGTTCAAAACTTAAACTAGAGCTTTAATGCTTAGAAGTGTTTTGTTTTCCTACTTAAACATGCAGAATGTGGTAAGAACAATGGACAGGACCGGATGTCTTTGGACACTGTGCCCAGTCCCTTTATACTGCAGGTACATATCGCATCATCTTACCATTGCCTGAAAAAAACTATACCTTAAACCAAGGTTGTATGCTTCAGTGAATCCTGATAAGAGGCTTTTCCAGAAGCTCATCACACTAGTGGTGAGAATTTCCCGTTCTCACTGATGTTACAAGCCTTCACTGTGTTCACAGGCAGGTTTTGACTTTGCTGGAAGTGGCATTTCATATGGCCGGCTCCAATGAGGCTTGCAGCAACTTGGCTAACAGCCAGCCGGGATGATAACTTCATCTGGTGCTTCTTGATGTTCTCCCCAGCCTGATGTCTTCCTTTTCATTTTCGTTTGCTTCTTGCAGTAACATGGACCAAGTGTTGCTTTACATTACTCTCATTACCATGGTCCTTGGAATTTCCAGCAAACCTGGGAACAAGAAGACACTTCCTGCTCAGGAGGATTTGTGGTCTATATAGAGGAGAGAAAAAAATCAAAAGGAGAGGCAAAGAGAGGCAGAAAATAACAGAAGTATTGAACAAACAGAAAAACTGTACTCTTTTCCAGTGCAATCACATGCCTCCATAGGCCTCACTATCCCTTCAGGGAAAGGTCATTGTCCTGCTTTCTAAAAAAGTCAAAGATACTCTCTGAGGACTTATCTATCTTCAAATATTTAGAGATTACTGTAATTATTTCATTTTCTAATCCTTTCTCTCATAAAGTAGACAAATCGTTGCCGAAAGAAAACATTTCAGAGAGTACTGCTACTGCAGCCCAGTTAATCTACTCTATCAAAAAAGACAACAATTTCCACCTCTAGTTTCCTGCTTATCCCTATAGGGCTGTGTAGAATTGTCTACATGTCAGCCAACCTGTATACAATTTCCACCAACTGTTCTAAAGAAATACTTGTTTCTTTGAAAAGCCACTTTAAAAGACAATGTAACATCAAGATGCCCCTTTGTTTTCTAACAGGGACATTCCACTCATGCCAATCAACTCATCCTATGTCAACCAGGAAACGTCTTGCAATTTTTCAATCCGTAGGGTGACATGCAATATGTGAATTTGGAAAAACGTTATCTCTTCCAATTGCTGGGCTTCATTTATAGTTTGTATGGCTGTTTGGATAATCCCATGAATACATCAGTCCTTCTGGCAACCATACAGCCACTGCACCTCAGCATCACAGCTCTAGCTCAAAGAGGCAAACCAACAGTTTGACCTGCAATGAAAATTTGGTCTAGATGCGGTTGCTTACAGCAAAGCGTAGATTAATCTATCTCAAATAATCACCAAGGAGAAAATTCTAATCAGGACATCAGGATGAGGCAGGATTTAAAAAAAAAATAATTAATAAAAAGGTGAGTAGCAGGATTCTTGTTCTTGTATAATGTTGACCAAAATCAATAGACATACGCACTGGAGAACAAAGTCAGTCTTGTACTGTGAGATCAGAGCTCGGCCAAACAGAAGTGTTAGAAGTGGCTCTGCTACATGACCCACACAAAATTGTCCATTGCAAATATTACTACAGCTCTCGCCTCCTGTAAACTGCGCAGCCATCAAAGCCAAGACAGTCTTTGAATTATCCTGCTGAATGAACCTGACAGGATTTAGAAATCCGATGCAGAAGTGCAGTCGCCATTTTATCACCGATCAAATTAGAAGCATCTCTCTAAAGTCCTGTCTAGTGTATGTGTTTCCAGTCAGGCTGGGAGTGCTCTAAAGACAACACGGATTTAACTAAGTACATTTTGCACCTAGTATAGGGACACTGCTGAGTTTCTAAGCACTCTGGCTGCCTACAGAAAGTCATTTCTGTGTTTAGTTTAGTACTGACTCGGGAAATGCCTAACCAAGACAGTATGGTTTTTATTATTATTATTGTTTTAAGCAAGAGACAAAACAAGAGGGAACAAAAGTTAAAGCTGTTGCGACTGAATGGTGTTTATTTTAATTCCAAAGAAAAAAAGATTTACTTCCAAGGCTTGAGTATTTGCAATGTCCTTATTAGTTAGAGTGCACAAAAACACAAGCGAGAGGAAATAGCATCTGTAATGGACAAATGGGGCTACCCAGATGTTACAGGACTTTCACGGAATTGCTATCTGAATGTGGTTATTAAAGCCACTAAGGTATGAAGCAGAGCAGTGCTCATTTTTATTACAAGAGAGACTCTGTGTAAGCATGCCTGCACGTTACGCCGTTGCATATTGCATCCATTATTCACTGGTATTTTTTGACCTATGACTTTGCTTTTGGCCATGAATGTTTACCTCAAAACAATTTGTGAAGAAGCTGCTATACAAATTACTCAAATTACTGAGAGTCACAGGAAACATTAAACATTTGGTTCTGTATTTTGTTTAGAATATTTTCGGAAAAACTCCAATTTTGGCTCAGTTTTATCATCAAAAATCATTCAGTTTCATAATATTTCATAAGAACATTTAAACAGAGCTGCTTTGAGAAAAGGAGGCCTGAAAATAAGCACCAGAAACTTCATTTTGATTTTAATTAAACATATAATTTCAGACTCAGGGATGTTAAAAGTAGTCCACTGCAGCTGGACTCACGCTTATATATTGAATCACAGGTTCTCTCAAAGTGAAATATTTCATTGGCAAGTTGCTCATAACTACTTACTGCTGCACCACAGGGCAAACTGATCAGTAAGACAAAAATCTATTAAAAACACTTTCTAAAGTTTTCACTCTGGGATTAAAGTACAGTCCTAATTTTCTTACATTAGTTTTGCATAAATACAAAGACTGGAAGCTTCTCCCTAGAAATGGCTTAAGGTGGGGGCGAGACTCTTTGCAGAACCTCTTAGGAGCGCAATGCCATGTTCACGCTGGTGTCAAGGTGGGGAGGAAAGGAAAAAAAATGGTTTTGAACAATTTCTTTCACCCTCCTGAACGTAGACTCTGCAGGACTTGGACAGTCGGAACGTAGAACAAAACTCTGGGGTAGAGTAGTAAATATCATCTCACTGGGATGTCTCTGCAAACCATCTGTTATGGGAGGAGCTTGTTCATTCTCATGGGCTCATGGATGGTTATTTATGGGGTTTATTTCCCAGCTGAGCAATCCCGTGGCATAACAAAGCATTGCTTGATCAAATAACTGGTAGATCTGGCTCTTAGAACTCCTCTCCGATTTTAGATTTCATTTCCAGTGAGGAAGACAGCAACCATGGGCCTTGTCCACAGGTTTTTTTCCTATAATTAAGTTACTTCCCTTCACAAAGAAGTCATTACACAGTGAATATTTGTGCGAAGGCACAGATGAGCATTGGAAACCACTGCCACACCTCTGCTCCTGGAGAATGGCATATTTCACTTTAAATTGTCCCTTACAAACTTGAGTAACTGGCCCAAAGTGAAACAAATTACTATTACTCTAAACTTGAATAGAGGAATAGCGGATGAGAGTTAAATGGGCAAGACTGGGATAAGAGAATGGACTGAACATATCAAGGTATATGAGGCTTCAAAGGAGAACAATTTTCTTGTGATTGAGAGGTTTGCTCCACTGGGAAGGTGCAAAGACAGAGCCAGAACAAGAAGTCTGGAAGGCTATTTCAGCAGCAGTAATTTCAAGAGATTGAAATAGCCGAACCAAGCTGTTCAGCCAGGAGGAACAGTTGGATGGAGCAACCGGAGAAGTAACTGTGGATTCGTAAAACGAAGGAGTTAAGTTCTCTCCCCTCCTGTGACTGGCCTGCTGATGAGATTTTGCATGTTCGCTGTCGTGCCCAAGTGCATGTGGAGTGCAGTCAGAGGCAAAGAGGAGGGGGGAGAGGCAGTGGGAAGTCAAACAAAAGTCCTATGAAAAGAAAGTCTGGAGTAAAAATAGCATGAAAGCCCCATTCTGCTAGCATGGAGCCAGATGTGGCAATGCAACGTAGCTAGAAATAGTATGAGTCTCAGATGGTGTTTATGTGTCCAGTTCTGTTTATATTGATGCTTTTGCATACTAATGCAGGCACTGCACATGTAGAGGGGACACTCTGAGCTATAGTGCAAAGCTGAGTAATTACATTAATTTACCACATACCTTTGGCTGCTTCACCACCTCCTCCCTCCTGATTACTCTCAGCCTTCCAAACAACCCTTTATGGTAGAAAATCTTAAAGTGTTTAAGAGGGAGGAAACCAGTAGGGTTCTATAAAAGCTGAATAAGGTATTACAGAAAATATCTTGAAACTGCGTTGGCTCCATTCTTCTTTTCCAGCAGTGCAAATGAAGAGCAACACCAGTGTAGTTCCACTGCTGCTCTGCTAGAGGACAACACCACAGGTCAGGTCCAAGATCCAGTGAAATTGTCTCCAGCACTTATCAACCTTAAAATCTCTTGTGAAGCTGTTAACCCTAATTAAGGTCACTACAGATCTTTAGCACTAGTATCTCATTCATTTATCGATCTATGTCTTAAAGTGAATTTGGTTTTTGTCACCACTTCAGAGGTAACTCCAGAACATCTCGTCTCTGTCGCTGAGCAACTCCCCTATTTTTCCAGCCTAAATGAACTGTTGGTTTGTCTGTTGCCCACCATGAGATGAGGTGAAAAAGTGTGCTAAACTCTCTTGCAGAAAAAAAAAAAAAAACCAAAAAGAAAAGAGAGGATTTTAATAACCCTCTTGTGCTTCATCACAGCCACTCACCCCCATCCTTTGTGTCAGAGGGATACTTGGATTCATAGCTGGTTAACAAACTGAAGCAACGCTTTCTGTCAAAGAATGGCAGGGTTTCAGAACCGTAAGCCAACACGTTGGAATAGTTTTAAAAACAAAAACCAAACCAGAGTAACAACAGATAACAGTGTTGTGCTTTTACTTTGATGGGGTTTAGGCAGTGGGATCCACAAGTAACTACCACGCTCCTCTAGGATGGATAGATAACGTTTGTTATTTTCAAGAGTCTCCCCTCCCCGGCCCCCCACTAGCTCTTTTGTGTGGTTGCTGATACTCACAGCGTCTTCATGAGACAGGAGCATGAAGCAGCTTTTGCTATTGCAGTCACATCTGCACCACAGAAACTTCCTGGATACTCATGGCAAGAAGGCTGCTTGTTTCTGCTGGGGTGTCCTCACCTCCCGTGGCTCCCTTCCACATCCAGCAGGTGAAGGAGATTTCAAAATTGCCTCCCATCTCATGCAGACACGGACACACCTGCAGTGAGTGAGAGTCATAGCCCTTTTATACTTTCCTAAATAACTGACTGCTGTTGAAGGTCTCAGGTTGTTCAGAGCATTTCTGTGAATAAGCAGCATTGAGTTAATACATCTACATACACAGACCTCAAAGGTTTATTTTGGTGCATGAGGGAACACTCAATTGATCTATTTATCTTTAACTGAATGCAAAATTACCTACAGACTCTTAGATCTGCTTTCAACATTCAAGCCACCTTCCATACAGGCACATCCTAAATTTTATTTTCCTCGGGATCAATATAAACTCCCAAGAATCTGTAATTCTGCCTATTCCATTCCCTCACTGACTGACCAGCTTCAGATTTTACACTTCAAAAACCAAATAAGAAGCAGCTTCAGATATCACTGCCTTTTCCCCATATGACATCTCTCCTTCATGCCTTTTTGAAAGAGTCCTTTTATCTGCTTTTAACGGACATGAATGCAAACACAGAGGGAGTATGATTCAGCTCTCTGTACTCACGCCAACCTGACTCACGCCAGTTTTGAAGAAGTTTGCTTCCACCAGTCCCTATCTGCTTCAAGGTTACGCAGCTGAAATCCTGCGATCAGAACCAGCCCTAGGAGTAGCTTACTCAGCAAAGCAAGCAAACACAAAACCCCTTGCATGCTCCAATATGCAGTGCTGAATGATTTTGGCTTTCCTCTTGTTTCATATCAACATATGAACATCTATAAATCTCCACTGATTTAATTTACAAGCCTATATAGCAGCAGTAGCAGAGCACTAAGATAAGCCCACTACTTGAATAAAAAGCAGATCTAACAGAGAATGCGATTAGGTATCCAATGTTATGTCGCACAGCAGGAAAGAAGATTGAATATTAAGGATTTTGCATCTGAAATATATTGGTAATTTAAAAGTCTTTAGGATTTGATAGCTTGGCATGTTTGTGTATAATTCACCTCCGTTTGGCAGTTCCAGGACAGTCTGAAATTAAAGGAGTCATCCTATAAGAAAGTAAGATTTTGTGATTTCCATCAGTTTGAAGGGGAGGTAAAGGCTCTTCAAGCTACCAGTGACAACTTGGCAGCTCAGAGACAGCCAAGCACTTGGTTTAACAACGGTGCAGGGAGAGCTGCCTCTGCTGATGCTGCAGAGTCACCTGCAGAGCACAGCCCCATCCAGGAGTTTCCTCTTGTTTGAAAGCTCTTTGGGGATATTCAAAAAGTGGGTGATGCTGCCGCCAGCTCAGCTCTCAGGGGGAAAATACCCACATGGCAGAATCAGACATGCCAGGGCTGTCAGCCTAACGACCCCACACAGTGAGAGAGACTGTGTCCAGAGAGACACGACACAGACCGAGTCATCCTCTGGGTACCACACGGAAACACAGATGTGTCAAAGCCAAACCACGGCAAGATGCTGGGTGAAAACAGGAGGGTTGTTTGAATAGTGGCAGGACAGAATGGCTCTGAGTGCTAACTACAGTAGATCTTTTAAAAACATAAGCTTTGAGGATCTGAACTTTTTTAATCTTGGATAGTAAGTTACAAGGCTGGTCAGACAGAACCAAGAATTTTGATGCCTGAAATACCTGGCATAAATCACTGCACCCCCACTTTGTCATTGGCTACTCAACACGTTTCTCCCTATTTCTGGTTCTGCTTAGACGTTAAGCAAGTGAAATGCCCTTCAGTGATGCCATCCTACGGTTAAACCATGCGGCTTACCTGCAGTACCATGTGAATAAAACCTGGTTTCACAAGTTCTAATAAATCAGTTTTATACAGATGAATCCTGTCCCTGGTACCTTTGATATGCAGAATTTGCACATAGCAGAGGGGAAGCCTGGCAGTGAATTTCTGTTGCTCAAGGTCTGATCTCAATGCACAAAGCAAAGTCTCGAGATCAGAAAAATGCATTTGCTTCTGGGAAATATTCTACGTGCATGAACACGTTAGGAAGATAGAGATCACAATCCAGTGCTAGGAGAAGCTATCTGTGGCCCTTTGTTCAGAAGCAGAGAGGAGAGAGAGACTGAAGATGATTTGAGTAAGAGGCTTAAAACTTACTGATATAACTCTAAAGCAAAGGTGACTAAACTCCGCCTGTTTCTCCAAACTCTGAAAAGCTCTGCACAGCAGACTGAGCAGTCAAAGGCAAGAACTGGCTCAAATATCAGGCATGGAGAAATCTGAGATAACAGATAACTTGCTTTTGTTGATGCTTTCGCTGATGCAGCAGAAAATTACATGGTGGGGGGGAAGAAATAATCTGTGTTTTACAGGAGCTGCAATTGTTGCTACGTTTGCAAAGTTTTCGAAGCGGTCACGTGACCTTAGTTATGGAAAAATGAAATCTCATCTGACTTACTGGCAAAGCTATCTGGCTCTGGAGAGCAGAAAGCAGAGCTTCCTCCAGCTCTCGAGGCTACACACCAGCCAGATCTCAGCTCCTTCCTTTGTAACTGGCTCCTCTATGCTGCTTTCCCTTCCTTCCGGCCCGTAGCCCTGGGCTGGCCACAGTGTGCCATGTGAGACAGCCACACTCTCTCTTTCCACCCCAAGGTCCTCATGTCCCCACCCAAGATCCCTGGCCCCGGCCAGCTCACACCTCTTGCCATCGCCCTGCTTTCATAACTTGCTCCTGCATAGACAAAAGACCCACAGAAGCCATTCTCCAAATAAGTAACCCCTCAGAAATCACTTCATCATCTAACAACATCTTTTATGACTCACTTAACCAAAGGATAGAGCGCTACTGTCTGCTTGTTTTAATGTATAAGGAAAACTAGAGCAGAAGACAGTTCAAATGAAGATTTCCAAATACAGGTTCATCCCAGGGTTCTACCAGGTAATTCCTAAAGGTTGATCTAACCAGGGATGACAGCCTTTTAAGGATCCAGTCAATCTCCCTTAAATCATACAAAATAAAGAGGGCCAAAACTTTCACATTAATCTGAAACTGAACCCGTAGGCATTATGAAAGTTGACATCTGCATATGAGAAAATTACACATGGGTGATCAAAGTTCCTCTCTGACAGCATCTACTTCCACCCATATAGATCTGGGAATTTTATGTTTACCAACAGACACACGTACCTCATACGTACTGGGCAGACTTCTCAAGGGTCATCCTGAAAAGATGCTCTGTAGACTCCAGGCCTTTATCTCCAGGCATCGTGTAAATTGGGAACCAGGATTTGGTAAGCAAAGCTCTCATGGTCACTTCACGACATCATCCCTCAAAGTGTCCCTGAAGGTCAGAACTATGCTGGGGGTTGCAAAAGGGCTCAAAGTGCAAATGCAGCAGTCCCCTACAGTTCACCTCCTCCAGGGAATAACAACAAACAATAACTGCTGCCTGCAGAGGTTTATATTCCCCAAACAGTGGCTAACTACCTTTAATTGCTGTCAGGTTCACAATGCCAATGATGATATCTAAGAGACCAAACCCTTACAGGTAGGAATTGTAGCTGATTTCCTTACCCTGGAGACAATTAACTCCCATTAGCTGAGGAGGATCCCAGGAAAACAGGCAAGTTGAAAGGGAGGTTAAGAAAGGTTGCCTTGTGATGATGGGATTCATTGGCTTCTTAAGGCGTGATCCCCCACCAGTCAGATAAAGAGCTCATCCCAAGTTCCTTGAATAGCAGAAAGATAAACGAAGGCAGGTATCTGTACCTATCCAGCTCCTCCTGAGCAGAAACTGTGTGTCCTTCTGGTACCTTGACCCTATATTCTGAGCAGCTCTAGGAAGCACACGCATTATCCGAGAGATCTTCCGATATCCGGCCATCCACATGAACAAGACAGAAGCAACCTGATGAAATGCACTGAAACTGGCCTTTCTAAAGGGCTCACAAGCACAGATGTTTTGATAAATACGTGCTGTGACTGGCAAAGTTGTTTCATCTGCCTTCAGCATCACTGGATTTGGAATTACTTCCATATTATTCTCTTAGCTGTTAAACCAAGATCTTGAGGGAGACACAGGGGGAGTGTAATAGTCTCTTATGTTAAATCCACCTCATGTGCGAGCACATAAAGCCAGAGAAGTTTGCTGCCTCATGCTGAGAGTCTACGTCTCAGCTTTTGGCTGTGGAACAAAACCCTGGGAGCAGTCTGGAGGCATTAGCATGTTTTGCTGCTTGCTTTGGCTACTGTCGAAGCATCCTAAGTCCTGTGTTGTCTTTATAGAAATATGTTTGCAAGGCATTTTTCTGAAAAAGGTCACAATGAAAATATCCGCAATTTAGATTCCTGCACCTCTGAAACCCTTTTCAGAGTGCTTCTGGTGTATTTTGTAGTTATGCAAACTGAAAATTTTCATGTTGCTTTTTGGTGCCATGCAGAATGCTTGGTTCTGGCTTTCTGTAGTGCATGTATCACAAATGGAGCTGTGATCAGCCGCTTAACTACCCTCAATATCTGACACCACAGCTCTAGGGTTTTTCTTGGCAATTCAGCATGAGGAATTGTCTCCAGTTATCTGTCTTAGATTCTACTTGGAAAGAGCGCTGAGGACAATGAGAGCACAAGGGAGAGTGAGGACTTTAATCATGAAGCAGACTACAACCTGAACACCAAGCCAATCGCTCTAGTTAGCTGTCCTGAGAGGGGACAAAGGAAGGAAAGCAAGAGTACATCATTTTGGAGACTTGAATCATAGAATGTGTTGGGTTGGAAGGGACCTTTAAAGGCCATCCAGTCCAACCCCCTGCAGGGAGCAGGGACACCTTCAACTAGATCAGGTTGCTCAGAGCCTCATCCAGCCTGGCCTTGGATGTCTCCAGGGATGGGGCCTCCACCCCCTCTCTGGGCAACCTGTTCCAGTGTCTCACCACCCTCATTGTAAAGAACTTAATCCTAATGTCTAATCTAAACCTGCCCTGCTCTAGTTTAAACCATTGCCCCTTGTCCTATCGCTACATGCCCTCGCAAACAGCCCCTCTCCACCTTTCCTGTAGGCCCCCTTCAGGTACTGGAAGGGGCTATAATGTCTCCCCGAAGCCTTCTCTTCTCCAGGCTGAACAACCCCAATCTCTCAGCCTGTCTTCATAGGAGAGGTGCTCCATCCCTCTGATCATCTTCGTGGCCCTCCTCTGAAATCACTGAATCATCACTGAAATCACTTTACCCCCAAAGTGACAGAGATGAAATTAATCTCATGACATTCCCCCCAGGAGATGGATCAGAAAGAGCTGCTGAAATTTGCCCGTGAGTCTGAGTCCCGTTACTTTCAATCCTACTCACTCCTGCAACACTGCAAGGTTGCTCCGGTTTCCACCAGCTCAAACTCTCTCCTAGTGCTGTATGAAGATGTGAAGTACGGCATGAAGGGCAAAGGGGCTGAATTTGACTGTCCTGGGTCCTTGCTCAAGGTCTGATTGAAATATAAGGTATTATCTACTTTTCCTTCACATCAGAACAGCCTCAAACCACTAGCTCTGAAATGAAACCCCTTTGAGGCTCCCTGATAATGCGCTTCAGCAAGTATTTCACAATCAAAATGAGTCTTGGTATTTCTGAAAGACGCCAGAATCATGCCAGCACATCTGTTTAGGCTGAATGACTGACTCATTTGGGCAAGTCCTTCTGCCTCTGTTTCCCCTTCCTAATAAAATAAGGATAAAAATTAAACCCTCAGTAGACTGAAGTTCTCATCCCAGTTCCAAATATTTTTTCTCCGTTTCTTTAATGCCCTTCAAGATAGAAGGAGAATGCTTGATTATTTTTTTTTTCACCGCTGTCATTCTCATCTGTTGTTCCTCACAACGCAGACTGGGGGATTTTTTTTTGATACTGCTCTATGTCTTATCTTTACATGTCAAAAACAAAGGCAGAAAAATATTTCTGAATGTGAAAAATATGGAAAATATAAAGAGGAAAGGGAAGGGAATGGAAGAGGGAAAATGTTAAATGAAGAAAAGTGCTAAGAGAACTTATCCCAGCCTTGAGATTACAATACATATCAAACAAAATAAAGTGGTCTCTGCAAGGAAAATACAATAGAAATTGCTCTAGGACCTTTTCTAATATATCAGCTATTTCAGAAAAGGACTGGAAGATGTCACTGAATTAAGTGGGTAGGAGACTGTTAAAGGGCATATAACTGTCACAGTTTTGATTTAATTAGATCATGGGCTGATGACGGCCACTGGACATTCATCTGCACATCGTCTTGGTTTTAAATTCGCTTTGGAAAGCAGAGAGTAGGCCGGCAAGGGAGAATGGATTGGGGAGGTGGTCTTTAAAGCATGCAACAGAAAGAAAGAGCAACGGCACATGTTAAAAAAATCAGAAGTGCAACAACCGCGAGAGAGTCTTTGTTTTCCCCAAACCTACTGGAGCCGTGGTATGTTTTACACATTAACCTCTCTGTACCACGAGCAGCACGGGGCCAGACAATAGCGAGGTGATAGGTCGCCGAAGCAATAAAGCAACGCTTTATTAATGTCTGTGCTCCTAAAAATGCAACCCCGAATTCCTTCCAGACTGGCTGATGGAAGTTTTATTTGTGGGTTAAAACATAGAGCAAACTGCAACCCTTATGCCCTCTTAAATCATGCAGCCTCCTTGGAATGACTAAAATTCCCTCTGAGTTGCATTACCCAAAGTTTGTAAACGTCTGGAAGGCATAAACCACTAATGCATGTAATTTTTCTTTTCCCTCCCGCCATTTCTCTAGCTTTCCCACACAGATCGCTGCTTTCTCCCAGCCACTTCAAGAATGGGATATATTTCTGTCTCAAAAACTATGCACTATCTCTCCTGATCCAGAGAGTCAGATTACACTGAGATTTAAAACATACTTCCTTGCTGAGCAAATTAGACATTCATTTTTTTTCCCTACAAGAAGGTATCTGCTTGCAAACCAGGTGTGACTTGGCGTAGTCACCTCCAGGGGTTCCTCCAGGGAGAATTTGAAGGCCTCAAACAGAAGTTATTGATTGTCGCAGCCTGACTGTAGACAAGAGCAAACAGTGCCCCAGTGCACACACAGCACGGAGCTGTGGCGGAGACAGAGCTGGGTCCAGTTTCTTTGGATCACACCCTTGGACAAAGCATTCCCACACAAAGCTGGCTCTGCCTCTTCCTCCACTTCCCCACCGGCTCCCATTTGCCCAGCACTGAAGGTTTCCTCCTGCAGGAGACACATGTTAAGCCACAACAAACCTGCTCAGCAGTTCTGTTCTGCTCCCCGTCACTTCTGCCAGATTCACTTTGCATCTAGCACTGGTTCCCAAGGATATTTTTCATGTACAACAAGCTTCTCTCCCCTTCAAATACTCTTGAGTTAATAGCGTATTCAGGAGGCACTTATTTCTGCACTTCTTTTCAAAGTAAGCCACCCAAAACCATGAAATGCCAAAGCCAAGGTGGTCTGGGCTACTTCACCTTTAATTTTCTGTCTCTCCAGCTCACTAACGTGATGCGCTCTGTATCAAAAGTAGATTGCTTGTTTTTGGATTAATTTTTTGCATAAGCTATAGCTGGAGCTCTCTCAAAAACGTTTTTACTGTCATCCTGTGAAGGAGCTTAGCATGAGCTCAGTCATTGTTTCTCATCCTCGCTTGATGCAAACGCCGGTACATCTCAGAGGTGTGTGCATCCAAGGCTTTCTCTATTAGTCATCAAATCTGTGCTTCCACACAAGAGTTTTTCACAACTGCCACACTAAAGTCACTCTCATCTTTGAATAGCACAGCTAATAATGCTGGTATGAAATACCTGCAGTAAAGAGTAAAGGCAGAAAAAAGTCCCTCTCTGCTCCATTTTATACTCAGAGTGATGGTAATTTTCTTATATATCTATGTAACACTATAGCTGTCTCAGATACTTACCCCTGCAATTCAAAACTCCACTTACATTCTGTCCCAGGCTTAACCTCCAGAAACCTTTGTAACAAGAAAAGGATTTTTCTTGACTTCTTGTGCTGTTTACCTCTGCAAGGCTGATGACTATAAAGTTGGCAGCATCTTCAAGAGCTAACAGAACAATCACTTAACATTCAAAGGCTGAATTCAGATCAGGATGTGAAATTCAATGTGCTTTTCAAAACTCACGTTGACCAGCCGTGACTTCTTCCATTTATAAAACGGATTCAAAAATGTGAAAAAACAGGGATGTTCACACCGTTTCTGGTTGCGACAGAAATACACAATTTTGTCACTGTCTTCCAAAAAAACCCAAAGATAATATGGAAGGTGGGTAAGAGAGGAAAGCAAATACAACTCAAGGCTTCTCATGCTAAAGTAGTTTGATATAAATGTAGCTCCGTGAAGCTTGCAGGAGGTTGTTTTCAGCGTGTGTTTGCTTGCTCCTGAATGTTTTTGCCCATCTTCCTGATGCCATTGACCTGCAACCACACATTATAGTGTTGGCTCTTGAACCCTTAAAAACCCATCTGTCAGATTTTGATTTTGTTCACTCCCAAGCACTGCAGCTCCTGTCTGGGATTTCACATGCCTCCGCTGCCAGGTGATGAATACCTGCGTGCCAATACATTGCTGTGCCTGTTTTCATACCTGAGACTCTTGTAGTGGATAAATAAACACTGAAGTGGCACAACTCGTTCTGCATGAAATAGGTGAATAGGCCTGAACCGGTGTTTGCTAACAAATCACCGCTCCATTCATTTCCTCCTTCCTCCTTCTATGAGGAGGATTCCTCTCTCCTTTGGCTCTTTTTTTTTAAAAAAAACCCAAACTCCACTATTATCTTTACTTTTAAAATGAGTTAGAATATTTCTCAGTGCTGCGTATTTCTTTGAACCTCTGATCATGGCAACAAATTGCTTAATTGTGGGTTGGTTCGAGATACCAGGCATTCCAAATGAGCTTTTCCAGGTACTGGGCAATCAAACCCTGCCAGATTTCCCAACTGCGCTCAGCTCGGTGGAGTGAATCCAAGTGGGTTTGGCAAGTCAGCTGCTCCCACCACCCACACACGCACACCTCCCGGTATTTTATTCGCTGAGGAGCTCTTTCTTCTCCCCTTTGTCCCACCCTCCACGGTTGCTTGGCCAGGAGGGGAATTTGTAGTTCAGCAGTTCAAAAGAAAGCTCATCCATCCTGCACTGAAAACTGTGGCAGGGGCACGGCTGCTCTGTTCTGACTTGTCTGGAGCGATAGAGATGCTCCGGCACTGAGATCCCATCCGAAAAGACATATGGAAGTCCTCCTGCTCTCGCACCAAGCAGTGTCTGGCTTTAGCAGGGCTCCAGCTTGCTCTTAAGCCTGGAGATGAGCAGGACTCTCTGCTGACATCTGAAGGAGCTTCTTGCTGCCAGGCAGACAGGAGCCACAACATCAAAAAATCCACCCTCTCAGCTTTTCCAAAGCAACACAATAATACCATGCAAGCTCCATGACTACCTAAAGCTCCAGTGAATAAGTTATAAGAAACTAAATAAAAGCAAAGGCCTTCAGCATTACAAGCACCTCAAACAATGTAAGGACTTATTTTTTCATGTTTTATTACTTCCGTCACTCTTTTTATTCTCCTTGCAAAATGCTTAGCATTCAGGCAATATTAAAAGCACCTGAAGAGTAAACTTTCAAAAGGACACAGCCAACGCTCCAAACTTTATTGTCTCCTCTTTTATCTACACCTATGAAGAAAAAAAATGAGTAAAAGCACAAGTTAATATTTCTGGAGAACCAGCAAAACCACCTTTCCGTCTCCAGATTCCCAGCTACCTTCTTCACAGGAATCAGCTACAAAAATGCACCCCCTGCAGTCCTGCTGTTTGCTGATTATGGTGCACAGGGATTATCTGACCTGATAAAGCTGGTCTGTCCCCCCTCGCTCTCCAAACAGGGCAGTGCTCATTTCAGGAGGCAAATGATGTTTTTCAAAAGAAGCAGGGCAAAGGTAGGGAGAAATATTGAATGTCGTATTTCTTCATTGATCATGGCAAATAAAGAGGATATCTAAGTGGAAACTCTATCTATCCTTCCACCCCTCGCAAATCATCTGCACCTGAGGCAAACTCAACATTTCAGTTGGTAGGTAGTTAAAATACTGCTCAAGGAAAGGTGATGCCCCGGTCACAATGTCACTTGCACCTTTTTTCACAGGAGGTTCAGGATTTACTCTACGATCAGACACGGTTTGTGTGAAACAAATACAAGAATGTTGGCGTCCTGCATTCTTCCACTTCACTCACCCTGGCTCGGAAAGAAATGCAATTAAAACCCAGGGAAGGAGCTGATTCAACTTTGTTGTTGCATGTGATGCCTCTTTAGTGCTCGGCAACATGCTGATCCACTGCTGCTCCCTGCAAAGGGCACTCTCCCACAGCTTCTTTACGAGGCCATGGGATAAACAGAGACCCGGGGACAATGAGAAATCTGACTGGAGCAAGCTTGAGTTTCTTACATCCTCATCTTACCTCCTGCCTTATCTGTAATTAATACCTGTAAAATGCTATGAACTTTCTTTTTCTCTTATCTGAGCTGCAGCGCAGCCCCTGGATGCAATGAGTTGAAACAGTCTCCTGGAGGGATCTAGGCTGGCAAACGGGATGAATCTCAACCTGCTTATCATTTGTGTTTTGCAAAATTAAATATGATTGTAGTCAAGCACTTGCAAACTTTAATATCAATGTGGTTTATTTTGGTCATCAGGCTAAGTCTGTTCAGTTCTGGTTCGGATCAAGCAGTGATTTTCCGAAGTGACTGACCAAGTTTCTCTCACCAGCTTGCTTCTGCAATGACTTGGGTGACGCCTGTGTAACACAAGAAACTTCAGGGAGGTATAAGGAAGGGTTTATGAACCAAATCAGTCTGAGGCAGTGGTGTTCTTAGCGGTGTTAAAATATGACCTGTGTGGATAGTTTAATTCCTCTATATGTCTACAAATTTCCTTCCACGAGGAGTATAAAGTACAAACCACGGTTTTTATTTGTGACAAACAGTTGCACAAACTAATTTACTATGGAAAGATCCAAAATAATTCAGCACCAGCTCCCTTCTTAATTTTTTTTTAATTTCTACTATCTCTAATTACAGACATGAAATCCAGGTAATAAGTGGGTTACATTTTCTGCTAAGAAAATGATGTCTATAATTATAGGCACATGTTCAACGGAGATATTGTAGCATCCAGTGCTTCCACAAAGATGATAATTGTCAACCTTTGCACTGTAATTAAGTCTAAATGGGAATCCTAATCATTTTCCAAATGAGCAAACAGTAAGCCTATCTTGATTGGCTCTGTTGTGGCAATGAATGAAACTGATTTACTCTGTGAGTTAATTAAGTTTTATGAAAGCCCATGCCCCCCTCTCCTCAAAAACCACATTGTCAGCAAATATTTGAGCTAATTAGTTCTGTATTGTTTCAGTGTGCCTTGTGATAGTATTACCTGCATTATCCTATTAGGAGCCCTGATTTTCTGCAACCTTGATTTCAGGTTTCCCCCCTTGGAGCGACTACTTTGCCTTTGATTCACCTGTTTCTTGGGTTCATGGCCTTCTTTTTCCTTTGAGGCTTATGATTTCAGCAAGGCTCGTGAACAAAAGAGGACGCTATGCGGTACGGTGCTCAGCTTTCCTTACAAAATGCTCTTTATGCCTAACCGTGACCTAACAGGCTCAGTGTAAGTGATCTCGTCTCGCAGGCTTTCTTTTCACTGCTATTCATGTGGGATACTTTTTCCTAAGCAATGCCTGTGCAGCCAGCTCAGCAGGACTCTGCTGAGCATGGACCACACGGGGAGGTCCTGTGCATTGCTGTATCGTCCTGGGTAAACCGTTAAACTTCATGGGCCAGCCATAACCAACATGGCTTACCCTTGCCTTCTGTTCTCACGTGCAAAACAACGTAATCATCCACTACAGTTAAAGAGACCGTTTGAACTCTCAGTTTGATTTACTCAACTCCTACAAAGATAACAATGGCATATAACTATGCAAGAGAAGAGTCATGAAACTCTTCCACATCACTTAACAACCTGGTCTCCTAAGGAAGCCACAGACGTGTCCAGGAGACACAGACATGGCTTCAGGTAGTGGCTGCTAGGAGCTGCCACAGCTGGGGATGGAGAAGGGGAGAAATTTTGGATCGACTCTTCATCTCATACCAATCAGCGCAGATACATTAAATCAGTGCAGATACATTGGTTTATTACATGTGAAGACCAGGTTTTGTTTCCCCGCTATCTCTACTTTCTGCTTTGTCACCTCAGATGTTTGCCTAGAAGAACATTCTTCTTTTCACGAAGGACTTATGCTGCAAAATAAATGCAGAGTAAAATGTTTCCAATGCACTTGCCCAAATATAATGATTTGTGCAATTTAGTGGAAAAAATCACAGAGCTGAAAAAATATATGTGCTTCCTGTGGCGAGAGCACCTGAAAGGCAATGAAATTCCATTACCTGAAACAAGCCTATAAACAGCATTACAGAGCAGCCACTTGTCAGTGCTAGATGCTATTTGTGGGAAGCCACTAATTGCAGCTTTCATAAAACGCTTTGACTCCCTTCCAGGCTGATGCACAGTGCATTCCAAGTGGGTGATTTAGAAGCTGCAGAAAGCCAAATGCCCCAGCCACAGGGGAAAGCTGCCACTTTTGGACTCCCTAAGGAGAGCTCCCCAGCTGAGCAAGATGTTGGCCACTTCTTGTCAACTGCCTTTCCTGCTGTCAATGTCTCCTCCTCCATCAGAGCAACCAGGAAAATCAGGGACCTATGGGAGCAAGGAGGGTAGCACACATTGGAAGGGGCAGCCTCTCTCTCCAGCAGGTTCCCGAGATGTACTATTACAGGAAAACTAGGAAGAAAGTCTAAGATTGCAATCCATTTGCCTAAACAGAGAGAGTTAATGTCTCTTGAGATGTAATAAGGCTTCATGGTACTAGTGGATACAATGCTGGACCTACAGGAGACTTCTGCCCTCCTGGAAGGACATCTGGGAGCCAGGTGGGGCATAATGAGCATCCCAAATAGTATGTGAAGACTATAGTTAGGCAAGAGTCATGGCACAAATGACATTTTCATAGCCATACAACAAGCCTGCAACAGAATTAGTTCTTTCCAGTCTAATGCTTTAGCAAAAGACCTTTCTTCCTAATTACCTTTCTTCTTAAGTAACCTGGTCTCCCTTATAGAACAAACAAGGGAAATGAAATTTAAGTCCGACTTCTTGTCTTCGTTCTGAATCCAAACCACACATGCTTCACCTCTGACCTTAGGATTGCTTCATATCTTGCCCGGTGAATCTATACAGACAACACAATGGGACACGCTTGATTGGCAGGTGGGAAAACTGGCATGCAGCAGTGTGATTCATCGGTCCTTTCAGAGCACAGAGAGAAGACAATCTGCTGATGTTTGGATAGTTTGCATGTTCTTATCTCAGTGGAACTTGTTCACACAAGCAAGGTTTGATTTTATGTTATCCTAAGCCTTGCCCTATACTTGTCCTAGTAGCTGAAAACAAGTTATTTTAGCCAAAGGCTCCAAAATTCTCACTCCTTGTTTTAATAAAAATAAACTGATCAGTGAATTTAAAAAAGGGAAAAAAATAAAAGGGAAGAGAAAAAAACAGAACAGTATTTTCAGTGGCTCATGAGCTGGAAAAACAACATTTTTTAATGAGGGAAAAAAAAAGATTAAGGCCTCTCAGCAGCTGAAAAAGCAAGCACTTATTAAAACAAAATATTTAATGTTCACAGCCATTCAATGGTTGGAAAAGCATGTTCTAATGACCACGTTTAATAATGTTTAGAGCCACCCAGGGCCTTGAAAAGCAACTTCTTGCCTAACCTTATAGAGCTGCTGCTTCTAACAAATAACGTGCATGTTGAGCCCACATGTAGTACATTAAATTCCCTACCACTTCTGGGGAGAAAGGGGTTAAAAACCCAAAGCTCAAAGTATCCCTCTACTGTGAACTGAGGGAAGTTAGCAGATGGGTGACTGGTAGAGGAGGGAAGGGAAAGGGAGAGAGTTCTGCAGAAAGAAGCTGAGCTCTCTGCTATTCTTCCCAGTGGGGAATACCCAGCATCCAGAGGGTGACCACATTGTCCCGGTATGAGAAACTGGAGAACAAATACAGGTTTTCTATTGCCAGAAAAAGAGGGGAGCTAGTGCCGCTGCAGACAGACCTTACATCTTCACAAACTGAAGGCACTGGAGATTGCAGCTGGGCAAAAGAAGCCGGGGACAAAGATGTTTCTCAAAAGCAGCTGTAACATAAGCCATTTTTCTTCGGTTTGATAATCTAATGGCTTGTCCTGAGGCAGCATCACAGATTTATTCATAAATTTATCCTAAACATAGATTATATTTGCTGGGGAACGGTCCTACTTTAGCTGTTTTCTTCTCAGAAACGGCTTGTGCATATTGAAATATGGTCTTAATTGCTGCATTTCAAACAAGAAGCACTCAGGGTCTAGTCCTAGGAGAGCTGAGGTGGTGTGAACTACCCCTCTGAGCCTTGTGGCAGCGTGACTGCCGTGAATTGGAAACAGTGCTGCAATTTGTTGTCAGTATTCCACACTCCTCTAATTTTCGTATGTGGAAAATAAGCGCGTGGGGTCATCTCGCCTTGTTGACGGGGATTCAGGGAGTCGTTCTGAACCCCTCTGTGCGTTTGGAGCCTTTCCAGAAGCTCAGCGCGGTACCTGCAAAGCAATTTGTCTTTGCAAAAATATTTTGCCATTTAAAGCCACTAAGTGGCAGGGAAAAGCAAGTTCTGAAAATATATGTTGTGCTCAGCGCTGGTTCAAAGCTGTGCATGCTGCGAGTTTTAAATGCAGTGCAATAACCCCTCCTAAAGAAACCAGTTCCTGGGCTGCTGTTAAGAATACTCTTTCCACCAGGCAGAAACAGGAGAAATCAGTGCACGTTAATCAAGGTATCAGATATAAGAGAGATCTATCAACAAATAGAAATAGGACCAGTCTGCCGGCATGGTGCCCGGCACCTGGCCAAGACTTTGTGCCAATAAAGACACAGTATGCTACAGCAAAGGCTCCCAGCCTCCCAGCACAGCAACGAGATGACAATCAACTGCAGTGTCTCAGCTCAGGCTTGCAGAAGTCTCTTGTGCCCATCTGACCCTGCATCAATGACCATCGCCAAGCTCGGGCTGTAATTAAGACGATGACAGGAATTGCTCTGAACATCTGACTTCAGCTGCCTCAAAGGAGCAACTGACATTTCTCAGGTAAAACTGGAAGCTTCAGCTGTTTAATTTTGGATGACATTCATTTGCAATGTCCCAGCTCATAGCAGTGACCTCCAGCTGAAGGAAAGTCTCCATTAAGGGCACATGAACCTGAATGCTCGCAATGTCACAACCTTACCCTTTGTCCTCAGTGAAATAGTTTTCTATTCAGAAGGAAAACATACTGGTTAGTTTTACAATGCTGAAATGCTGGCTTTTATGTTCCCAGCTAAAAGACACGTGCAGCGTTGGTAAAAAGCCATGTTTGCCAAGCGACATCAGGTAATTTGAATCTATGGCCCACTCCAGATGCTGGCTGTGATGAGTAACGGGAGCACTTCCATGGCAGGATCTGGGGGTCTGGAGCTTGGAGCAGAGGGACACCAGTAGATCAGCAAGCTCTACAGTGGTAAGAGGAGTTGGATGAAGCTTTTAGGGTGAAGCGTGATGGATGATCAGAGCTGGGAACCACACATCTCTGATAGAGCCTACGCTATTTATTAAGAGATATCGTTTACACAAGTTGTATGTACACCACAGTGTCCTGCCTGGTCCACGGGAGCCCCTTACAGTCTCCCCCAGCCCACGTTGAACTCTTTCCTTCATGAAGGAAGAGTTTAGCACAGAGGTCCTAAATTGCAGCCCGGAAGGGTTGAGACAGCACACGCACACAGGCTGAGGTCCCAGAGCTCCTTGGCTTTGCAGCTGGAAGAGGCTCCCCTGAGACTGTCAGCTCAGGTCTCAGGAGTCCTGGGAGGATCCCAAGACAACAGGTCCCAGTACTGATGCAGCAGCACGTGGATGCTTACTGGGTGCCCCACCACCTCAGTGTGCCCTCCTGCACTGCTGCAAGGGCATCATGCAAAGAAGGTTTAGTTCTCCATAGCTGCAAACATCAGAAACCTTCAGAAAACATGCTGCAAATCCCTCTGCTCCTTCCAACACAAGGTTGCTGGTGATCCCACCACCACGTCCAACCTCCAAACACCTGACCTTCTTCCAAGGGATGACACGACTCTGTCTCGGAGGGCTCTGGCCTGTGTCCAGCTCAGCTCACAGTACAGTGAGTGTTCAGAGCATGGCTTGGAGATATAGTCCTGCCCCACCACCAGAACAGGGCATCCAGTCTCTAGGCAGCAGCCAACCAGCTGGTAAACTTGGGTTTCCATTTCACCCCATAAAGACAATCATGATATCTATGCACCGCACACCCCCTGCCTCAGACACTCAGCATCCTCTGTTGGGAGAAACCCTAGGCGTTGAGGGCTCCTTCTCCCTCCTCAGCATTCAGAGATTGTGATTTCAACCATCTTTTGGCTCCTGCACCCAGCTGGGTTGCCTACTCCTTACTGCCAGGCCCAAAATTAGGTTTTCCTAAAAATCCTGAGAACTTTCAAAACTTTCAATTAATGGCATTGTTTAGGTAAAACTTTTTTTTTTTTCCCCTGGATATTGTGAAGTCAAGAAACTGGCCTTTCCTCCCTCTTCTTCCCCTGAAAAATCATTTTTAATTGGAGCTGACATGGAAGTTAGACTGATGCTAAAAGACTAGGCAGGGAGGGCTGCAAAAAATAAATGTGGGGAGGGTATTGATTGCTGCGGATCAGACTGAAAGAAGGATCCTGGGAAAAAAAACAAAACCCAAAAAGGATCTAAGGTAGTGGTTCAATGGGACACATCTGTTGCTGCTCCCAGCAACATTCAGGCATCCTGTAAGAAAGTAGTGGTTACTTCTCATGGGACGTTTTCCCATTTTCTGCAAACATCCTGATAAAATCCTACAGCTTAGCGTCCCCAGCAGCTCCCACCACCTGCTCTTTCCAGCCTCCAGCCCTGGGTTTGTCCAAGCTCTCACAGATACTGTGCAGATGAGAGCAGGCTACAAGAATCCTGGGGAGGAAGCACATGTCTTTCTGTATATCTAAATGAAAAATGCCCCGGATCCAGTTTCCTTCTCTTAAGATCGTACGAAACACACGTTCTGTTTTCTGCCGGGGAGCTGCAGGGAACCACCTTAAGCCCCGTGACAGGTTTGACAACAGCTGCAGCAAGATTAATGCTTTAACTACATTAGTATCCTTATTGGTACTAAGTGGTTTTTCATGTATTTGCTCTTCCACAGTGGTACTACAGGATATTTACCCGTTGGGAATGCTATGCTTTAAACAATAAAAGGACATGATTCCGTTCTTTCCTATACTGAATTTTCACTCAATTCCCAATTAATTTATTAGGATCGCTCGCAATTTTTAGTGCAAACAAAGCAAAAGAGAAACAAATCTCCAGACCTAGGAGTAAGGATGTTGACGTTCAGCAAAGGGGAGGGCTGGCTGGGCAGGGCAGGTGACGAGGAATATTCTGCTACAAAAGGATGCCCCAGTGTCCTCTGAAGTTTCTCCTACTGAATTTTATGGGGTGAGAGCTGATGATTAAACAGTATGAGACAATTTGAGAAGTGTAGATCTGATGTCAAGAGAAGCCAAGTAAAGTGAAGCTTGCATGGTTAAGGGAAGTGGAAGGAAATGGAGATGGAGAGATGTGGATGTCAATGTGAAACTTTGCCTTGAGCTGCATTGATAATTAAAAAGGGGGAATGGGGCCTGGCTGTGGTGGAAGATTACTGGAAACAAGGAGGATTCACCTTGTCCTGAGGAACAAGAAAATAACCAAAATGAAGTCAGTAATTAATACACTTACTTCCTAGCACAGTCCTGAAATGCAATTATAACCATTTATTTTAGGATTATGATGATTTTTTTCATTGAATCTTTGTTTAACAATTTCCCTAAGAGAAAGAAAGGTGCTCTGTCTGCAGAGTTATGTTGAAATATCTTTACATTCGGTCTGTCTGCCTTTGTCAGCTGTGCTAAACCTCAGAGATACAGCTTTTCCTGACAATGCTGTCACCTCCCTTTGCAAAAAGAATAATAGAGAGACTAAAACTTTTTAGGTGATGCTCGTGACAATGGTTTTCTCATCTGCTTTTGTTTCAAACCATTCCAAAGGTACTTAGAGCTCCAAGGCGGGGTTTCACAATCAAAACTTTTTTTGGGAGGGAAAGGGAAAAGGGCGAGGGGAATCTTTCAGGAATTCAGCCACATCTAGTGCTCCAAATTTACTGCCTCGCATCTGAAAAGGTCCTTGTAAAGCAACACAGAACAATTGCTCTGTAAAAAAAGTTCAGTAGGCTTGTAGGGCAGCTGCTGGAGTGGACACATTTATAACCACGTCTTAATAGTCCAAGAGCAATGTGATTGCAGCTTGTGCATCATCAACCCGGTGTCTAATAGGATGAAAGTAAATTGGCTACAGGCATTGAGAAGAACAGGGGCCTTTTCTGTCGTTCTCATTCAAATCGGGGCGGTGGTACCGAAGTCAACACACAGAAGTGTTATGGAATGAACTTTTAGTTGCAGCTCATTTTGGGGCGAATTCAAGTTTTTGCCCTGAGAAATATTTTTAAACTATGCAGAAAAAATATAAATTGAACTTTTAGTAAAGGATAGCTGTAAGTTGAAAAACATCTAAGGGGCTTTAGTGACAATAAATCCTGATTGCAGAAACGGTTGTTCATTAAAAAAATGAAGAGACTCCAAACTGTTCACAGGTTAAGCTCAAGTTACCAGGAACATAGTGAGAAACTTTAAAGCCTGGGCTTGGAAGGTGCAGCGGGAAAATAGTGAGATGTTACTTAAACATCAAGTGAAGGGGTTGAAAATGCGTGAAAAAGTGGTGCTTTACTTAGCTGAAAAAAGCCAAGCCTTTGCAGTGAACGTACCAAGACGTGTGTTGGAAAATGAAAGGCTCCGAATGTGCAATTATCACTGCAGAGCAAGAACATGAGGAGTTAAATCTTTCTTTCCCTTGACAGGACTATTTTTTCTCGTGCTCTGGGAAATAACCTGGTTAGACTTCTTGGAACAGCTGTTTTCTACCATCCTTGTCATCTGTTTTTCAAATTACCCAGATATTAAGTGATTATTTCTTATTATTTCAGCCTGAGAGCATCTGGAATTCTTGAAAACTCCCATCATTTCAGGTTTCCCTTCCACCTCCTTTACATCCTGTCTTCCTCTCTTTGGTCTGAAAATTAATTTTTCCCCTAACAAGCTGATGTTCATGAACTTAGAGATCTGGCAAGTTCTCAATTCAGAGGGTACAGGCACGCACGCAGATGAAAGGGTATTAATTATTCTTCATGAATCCTGACTATTTTCAAAATCTTGCCCTTCTAGTAATAATTCCAAGGGAAAAGACCATCTGAGTTGATCATAAAATGGCTGCTGTTGTAAGATAATTCCTCAAAAGTCTTTAGGGAACACAAACTACGTGACCAATGCTCAGGCTCTTGCTGAAATGAGGAAATTGCTCTCCTCCTCCTTCCATCTAGTGGATCTCCATCGTGATAGCAATCCATGATCTTGTTGCCTAACCTGAAGTGTATTCCAAAGATGCAGACCATAGGTCTGAAGAGCCTGGTGGTGGCTCCTCACATTAACCAATAAGTGTTTGACCTGAAAGTTAACATCAAACAGCAGGATGGGGAGTGGGAGCGTGGCTGTAAAGGAGTCAAAGGAGAGAATGACTGAATACATTAAAGAAATGAAATGTGATGTCCCAGTTCACAGCATGATGCACTTTACAGATCTGTGAGAGCATGGAATCTCAAGACTTTAAATGCAGCAAATAAATTTTGCTGGTTTTGTCATAAGATATTGCGGATTCTCTAATTTGCCACCTGCTGCCTGTGTTATGCAATGTGCATCCTAAATCAGGTATCCCTCACTACCATTGCACTTGGCTTCCCTCTCTCCAAATCATCAAACACACCTCTGCTCCTCTTGCACCATCCTAAACTGCTTCATCAGGGGCCAGCGCTGCCTTCTCCTCTGCAGTGCGGCAACAGCACAAGACCTGAGATTTCTCATTTGGTTTCCCTATACAGATTCCTCGATGGAATACACCAGGGACTCAAAATGAGTTTTATTTGTCTGCCTTCAGGTCATTTGTGGTGATTGCTTACTCTTTGTAAAGGTTACAACTGTCAGCACCATGCCGCTTTGATGTAGCAGTCCGCCACTAAGAACAGCACATGTGGGCAGCACACAAACGTCTGCAGTCTCTCCTGCTGTCACAATATCTCATCCTCGTGATAGCACCAAGGCTTAGAAGAACCTTATCTTGCAAGTCAGTCTTTCTCCCTGTGAATAAATAGTGATGGATGATGGGTCGTCACCTGCAAGGTGAAGGAGCAGAGGGGTCCACGATCCCCATGTGTGCAAGCCACACAACAGCCTCAACGTTACAGGGTTGGGTCCCACTCCACATGTGTGAGGATGATGAGTTGATGGTCTTCTGAGAAATGGGGTAGTTTTGGACCTGCCTGTGAACACAACTGAGAGGGAAACACGTGAGTGATGTGCAGGGTCTGGGAGTGTTACGTTATCTCCCCCACTCTGACACAAAAGTCTTCACTACACCCTCACCACGCTGTCGCCAACCCTGCTTGGAGCCATCAGTGGCAGACAATCAAGGCAAAAAGCTGTACCAGTGCAGTCACCCATTTTGTAGGGTGTAAGGTGGGATATCCGTGTGGCAGGTGTACTGACTTGCTTGAAATGAGATTTAGCACCTGTAGCACATCATTGCAGACATCCCTTCATGAAAACATTGCAGGTCAGCAGTCAGAGGTTGATCTTTGACCGAGGACCACTGTTGCCTATAGACTCACAAGCAACTAAAATGAAATAAGAGCAGTGTCCAGCAAGAATCACAGATTGGAGAAGGGCGTTGAGAAGTATTCATCTACCTGATCGATCTGGAATGGACCGTGCTGAGCTTGGGAAATAAACTCAGGACTGCAGTTATACTGCTTTCTAAAGCTACCTGACACCATTGCTGCTGAATTGGCACCACTGAGGTCATTGAATGATGGGTTGAATTTTTGTCCCACCTGGATTTTGAACACTCAGCAGCTCCCAGGCACCCACGCCCTTCCTCATAAGCACATCCATCACGACTGGCACTGATGGATTAGCCAAGGAGTGACTGGACATGAACTAATGAGCACCATTCGGCTAAGGCAGACGCATGCTAAAAGGGCAGCATAATGGGAGCTTTCATTCCACAGGATGCATCTGCACTCGAGACCTTGTCTGGCCACAGCTTTGCAAACCCACATGCCTCTAGTCTGTTCCGGATGCAGAACATTTTACAGCTTCTGACAGCAACTAAGTGTAGGTGATGTCCTTGCCCTGCTGTGTGGCCTCCCTATGGCCCACGGAGCCCAACCAGCACAGCAGCCTCTGTGGAGGTGTCCAAACCCACCCACACCTATTGGGATAGGATCACGGCATGCCTTGAATAGTAGTAAAATATCTACAGACGTTGACGCCAGGACCGTGGCTGGGTGGAAGCTGTGACAGTTAGATCTAAACTAAAACAGTTTAAGAGACAAGCAGGTAGAGACAGTTCCCAGGATGACAGGGGAAGATGAAACTCAGGATACCCAACAGCCTCTCAAGACGAAGAGCATGTTAGTGTCTGTCTGGAAGGGCAGGTCCTTCCTACAGCCTGAGGCAGCCATTTTCCCTGCAGCTATACCCAAGGACCCAGCTCCCAGTTATCATTCTCAGACTTGCTCTAGTCCTGCCTCACTCCTCCTTCTCTGTTCTGTCTTACTGTCTTCTCTTCCAGGTCTACATTAGTGGATCAGCAGTTTCCACAAGCTGCGGTAGAAATCTCCCTGTTTGAAAACTTCTCTGATCTAGAATTACCTGGAAACCTTAACAGTGGCCAGTTTTATCTGTGAAAGGCAAATTTTACCCTCTTCTCAAGACGTGCTCCAGAATATTTTATTTAACATCCTGGAGTCTGTGGCAACTGTTTCCCATTTGTAGCCTCTTCTTTTCCATATGACACGTGTGACCAAAACCCTGATGTAAATACTGTGGCATTGCATATCTTTATGAGTACGCACTGTCACATTCTCTTTTGAAGATAACTAGCAGCATACTGGATGCAAAGAACAGCTGGAAGTAGGGAAGCAAGAGGGAGATCGGATGAAACTGGGAGTAAATACCATAGGGATTGTGTAGTGTGAGTGTCAGCTGGGAGATTCCTAGAAAACAGCCCTAAAATGACAGCCCCTTGGCTTTAAACTTTATTTACTTGTTCATCTAGGCCCAAATATCAACTGTCAGAGAGATGCTAGGGGCAAATAACAATATAGCCAATGTAGATTTGATGGTTGCTTCTTGTCAGAAAGGTACATTTCATACCCACCAAATATTTAATTAATACCATAACAGCTTCAGGAATCCACCACAGGGTTTCTCTTCCCAGAGTTTCAGTCTGGGAGAGGCAGCTCCACAGAGCTGCACAGATCTTCCTCAGTGCAACATCTGGCAACAGAATGGTAATTGATGTTGTAGAAAAAATAGATCATCTGCATGCTATTTTCCACCCTCCTCAGGAGGGAACCTTTTAATTGGCTGATAATATCCCCCCTTTAGTCTGTCCTCTGAGAAGATTATATAAATCAGGCATCTAAAAGGTCAAGGGATTCCCAGGGGAGGATCCGTAAGGAACAGAAAGTTTATGCCACAGCCGTCCTACCGCCTTCCCCCGAGACAGAACCACAGAGGTCCAAATCCACCCCTCACGTGGCCATGAAGCTCCTGTTGAGCAAATAGTCTCACTAATGAACGTTTGATTCTGTCTCACCAGGAAAATGCCAGTGAGTGGCACCATCCAGCCACCAGTGTGGTTGTAAACTTACAGGGAAGGGGAGTCTGGGCTCCCCTCCATCCTCTGCAGCTCTTGCAGCAGATGGTGGCAGCCACACAGCCTCCCTTCCCGACAGGGTCTGTGCACGGCTTGTTTGGTGGGAGACTCTCCAGCCACCATCCATCCTCCTGGCTGCTTCAAGGAGTGACGGGTCTCAGCTCCCGCTCGTGTGCTTATAACGTGCCCTGAGAGATGAACTGAGTTTGTGCTTCCTCTGAGCAGACGAGTTTCTCCAGCATCCCAGATGAATTTGCAACCCATCTTTCCCCATGACACACGCCTATTGCTATCTGCAGTGCCAGAGGTCCACCGCCAGCTTTCACAGCAAGCACGGACCGTTCTCCCCATGCCCCTGTTTGCACAAGCCAGCCAGCAGCTCATCGGTCGGGATGCGCTGAACGGCCCTGGCACCCCACGTGCTGCTGGAGCTGCACGAGGGAAGAGGAATCTCATCCCTGCCCCAGCAGAAGCTGGTGACCATTTGCTCCATGTCCCGATTCACGGTGCCCTATTCCCCACCAGGCATTGGCTGTCCTTTTCCTGTTCTTAAGGCTACAGCTGTTAGAAGGCAGCAGCATCCTGCTGCAATTCCCTGCATTGCATTCAAGTGCTTTGACCTTTTCACTGTTCCATGCTTTGACTGCTTTGGTTTTCTCTGGTTTGCAAATTCATTCAGCCAAAAAGAGGGAGAAGGCACAATGGGAATATGGAAAGGGGGAGCTGCATGCAACTGGGGCTTGCCACTCAAAGGCACAGGCAGGGGCACGCACATTAAACAGTGAGCAGCCAGGCCATGGTAAGGATAAGGTAGGAGGAAATTAAAGGTGGGAAGTGAAAGAGAATTTGTAAAGGTGATGCTGCAGCATAACTGCACCCACTGACATGGGACTCCAGGCAGAAATAAAATTGGTATCCTGCTCCAGAGACTAGGTTATTTCTCTAACTCAAATTAGCGTGAAGATGGGTTACAGATAACAATTTACTTAACTAAGCAAACCCAAATCTTGGACAGAATTGGTTTGCAACCAACTGCATCTGACCATGTGACTGTATCGTGGTGGGTTAATGACAGAAACCAGAAGTCAGATCAATTCGTGGTCTTTGGCTTCAAAAGGGAAATCAAAAAAGAGAGAGAAAAAGGGCATCTATTTGCCTTCATTTCCTGCATTGATGAAGTTGCTTCCAATACTTGCAATTACTCTCTTCTTGAGAAAGGAATTAATTAGCATCATAATATATCTTCAAAGTTCCAAGAAGAATAAAGGGATCTGGCACAAAGCAGGATTCCTGGCATGGAAATCAGCCCCTCATCTAAACAGCAGGGGTGATTGCGCAGGCATATTAGTGTGAAACAGGGGGATGCGCTTCTATTTGCTGCTGGAAGAATGTTGATGAATAAATCAGAGCCCCCTACCATGCCTGGAGGCGCGAGTAAGGCACCTAGTGCTTGAGGAGGATGGATAATTGCTCTGTGTTCAGGGATAGATTCAGCTCCATAGAAAGCAACGGGAACGTTGTCACGGAGTTTGGGGGGACAGAGATCAGACACCAAGCCCGTGCTCTGGCTGAGAACACACCACATTGTCCCAAGCACTAATTCAGTAGCCTCCACACAAAACATGCATCTCCCTTCTGAGCCACCAAACAAAGTCCAACACGTTTTAAATTAGGCAAAAAAAAAAAAAAGTTCATTTATATCCTCAGACAATTTCAGCCACTGGCACTACCGCTGAAATATTGCCTTCTTTATGCCCTATTTATTGAGGCATCTTGATAGCGTATCTGGAGACACCCTGTAGACACATTGGAAAAGGCATCCCTGTGTCAGACAGCACGGGACGCAGAAATGAAAGACGATCTAACAACAGATGAAGGCACTTCATCATAGAACCACTGTTTGCAAAATTCAGAAGGGTAATAAAGTGACAGGCAGCAAGAGTCACAGCCTGCCACACATCTAAACGCCGCTGTAGCAGTAGGAGCACGTTGTAAATCATGGCAGAAGATGACTCGGAGGTGGTATCTGAAGGACAAATAGCCATTGCTTCATCGGCCATTGACACTCAGGCAAGCCGTGGCAGGCTGTGTCACTCGGAAAATGATGAGCCAGATAAAGTCAAACCTGAAATGTAATCCTTACAGCCCTACCTGACTTGAATGGAAATATCTGAAATCAAACAGATGTTGGAAACAAAGAACGAATTTACGTATTCTTTAAAAATAGTGACTGGCATCTGTCAGTGCGTCTCACATTCTTCCTTGAAGGTTTTTGCTGACATTAAACAAGTGTGTAGATAATTCTAAGATCATCCTTAATAGAACATAGGGTGGGAACAAAAGAGGTGACTTGAAATGCAATTACGTTTTACAGTCGAGGTTGAGCAGGCAGGTGCGAGTTACTGAGCAATCCGCTGCTTCGGCCAGAGCCACTTGAGATGGCTGCACTTATCTCCAATCTGTTTACAGAGGAGTAATTGAAAGTAGAGATGTCTATCAGGCCGAGTGTAACAGTTTGTTCATGCTTTTCTACCCTTTCAGTGTCGGTGAAACGATGGCAGGAGCGATAAGGGGCGAGGATCCACAAGGTGTGAAACCTATCTGATTGGCACCAGGAGATGTTGTGATGGGCACACACTCAACTTCTCCACCACAACGATGTTATTTTTACAGCTTGTGACTCATTTCGTTTTCTGCAACTGTTACAAAGCTGTTAAAAAGGCAACTCTGGGAGCAGAGCTCCCAAAGCCAGTGGTGCACAGGACGGCTGTGCACAGAGCAGAAGGGGGAGGAAGCAGGGCCGTTAGCCATGTGCCCAGGAACAAGGGGCTTCTAGCTTCACTTTGCTACTTCATTTACTCCATTATACAGTTTCACGTACCGCTTTCTTAGTGCTGTAACAGGAAAAATCTGTATTGGGCACTTTCAAACAGAAATTGGTGGTGAGTGAAACATGCAATGATTTTTTTTTCCCTTTTCAGACCGAAAGCTGTGCATCGAGCAGACTTCCTAGAGTGTGCTGCAGATTCCCAGAGTGAGACCTAAAATGACCATTCCCGCAAAAATATGTGCTGCCACAACCAATTTAATCCTGACACACGTAAAAATGCAGTGAGGAAAAGAATATTTCTGGTATATGAATTTTTTCCCCAAATTCAGAAACTTTCCTACTTAGAAGATCCCTTGAAGCCAGTAAAGATAAAGTGTAAGATGGAGAATGTAAGAAAGTGGGCTGAGAGTAAGCCCAGCTCAAGCCGTAAAAAAAGCCTCTCCACACGCAGCTCTGTCAATACTCCTCGCTACAGGAGGGGGGAAAAAAAAAAGTAAATCCTTTTTCTGTTGTGTTTCCTTCTGCCCCATGTGTATAAATTGTTCATGGCATAACCTACCTTGGCGAAGTAACAGGAAAACCCCAAAATGCTTCGCATTCTCCTGTTTTAGCTGCTTTATGCTAGTCAAGGACAACAGTTTGCGTGAGGAAATTAGCTTGAATGTCACGGCAAGGCTGCGTGTTAAGTCTGTTAAGTGAATGTGGGGACAATATCATGCTCACAGGGTAGTGACAGCAAAAGCCAAGTAGAAAAATAAAACCCTGACTTCTCACCTAATGCAAAGTGCCAGCCGTGTAGTAGGGGAGCTAATGAACATTTGGAAAGAGCTGGCATGGAGAGGGTAAAACTACTGCTCTAGCTGCAGACTGCTAAACGCCACAGCAGGCACTTGCTCAGTGCCATGATTACTGGGGAACATCACTCAGAAGTGAAAATCTAGAAAGTAGCATTAGGAAGAAATAAGGAAAATTAGGCTTTTCTATAACCCCCACCAGATTTAGAAAGACTAAGTCAGGCACGGGAAACTTTAGACTACGTTGTCACTCATTGCACTGTTTAATCCACTTCTCAAAGAGTATTTGAAGGTTATTTGTTACTTGGAAGAAGAAAAAAAAAATGACATAAGGGGAATAGGAGGAGGGCTCACTGTGGTCCTGGTCCTAAAGGAATAAATCCAACAGTACTTTTTGAGAAACACAGAGATGTACGAAGTTTGGACTAAGATCCAAGTATCTCCCTGTGTTTTGGGATGATCTTATCACCAGATTTGATTCTGGGCTGTGTTTGGTAGAAAAGAGATTAAAAATTAAAAATGTATAGAGAAGAAAACACCGTCCTATGTCTCAGACCTTCCAAGTAAAGTTTGTTAGAGGTTGCTTAATGATTCTGCATGCACATGTATAAACCAAAACCCACCAGCCATGCTACCCTCAAATCCCATTTATTCATTTTCATGCTCTTTTGTCCTTGACGCTCCAGCTGGCACCAGCAGTGGCCACAGCAAGTAGCAGGGAGCATCCCCCATGCCTCGGCAGCTCTGGAGGAAGGGCTGTGAGAAATCTCAGTAGGAAGCCTGCACGGCAAAGATTTTTTCCCACCCCTTTTCTGAAGGTGCAATGTGACTGAAGAACTTAGATAAGGCTCCAAATGCATCTGTCCTTTGGGGTGAACACTTGCAGCCAGAGCCTGCTATACAGACCAAGACTGAAGATTCCCACTGCCACAGATAGGAACTGGATTAGGATAAGATTTCGCCCCTCTTTTCCATAACTAAGAAGCAGTTCCAGCTATGGGGTTGCATTCCCTGCTAGCACAGATGAATGTACTGCACTGGGTTGCCCCACAGTCAGTTTACTGGGAAGGAAAAACAGTGAAGAGAACCCCTGGAGTTTAAATGATTTATAAAAAAAAAAAATAAAAAAATAGCATGGATGAATGTGACTCCTGGTATCCTAATAAACACACAATATAAAATGCTGGCAAATCTACTGAAGTCTTGAACCCAGAGCTGAGATTTGCAGCTAGCCAGAACCCAAATCCAAACCCAGCCCTGGCCCTCTCCCAAGTGAGTCCGAATTTCACGCCTTTAGCTTTTCTAACGCTGTTGCTTATGCAGGACCTGAAACTATCCAACATCCTCACGGTAAGTTTGGTTTCTGTCTTGCTCTGAAAGACAGGGAATGGCAGGGCAGAGCAGAGAGGGCTGTTTGTCTTTTGCAACCTATCCTCAGCTCCATAGATCAATTTGCGAAATTAAATTCAAGGCGTGAATGGCACCGCCGCCCAACTGCTCCAGTATCGATTTAGCCCGCGCTGTCTGTGCCCCACACAATATTTATGCCAAAGAGCATAATAAAAAAAAAAAAAGAAAAAAGTGCTGCTTCTTCAATACACTCTGACATTCAGCAGAAAAAGAAATGAAGGCGAGGAGGGGAGGGGGAAGGAAAAGGGAAAACAGTCCGTTCCCAGAATGAAAAGCACAGACGTGTGTGTGTGTCAAACGGTTTTTGTCTGGAGCAGCGGGACCAGGTGGCAGGAGGATGCCGCAGTTAGGGAAATACTCAGCTTTCCTTCCTAGCAGACGTGCCTGCATAATTGCAATTCGGTCAGGCCGTGTTGGTCCCCTGCAAGCTTTGCTGAGGCAAAACTCCCTCAGAGGTTAAATTATTTAGCGTGGCAGGAATGAAGAAGAGAAAACGTGGCTCAAAGTAACCTGCGGGGGGATATTTTGATAGAGTCAATCAGTAGGGAAATCAGTATAAATAAAGCCCCCTCTCAAATTTTTCTCGAGGTCTGGATGCTAATCTCACGTTGCAAGGATTACGTGGATAATCTGAGCAAGCAGATCCACAGCCGAATTTAACAAGGCTGCTCTTCACAGTGGTTTTGAAGCTTAGCCCTGTAGTGCCCACACTCGGACTCTGGTGAGCTGGAGGCTGCACGCAAACCTAGAGCCGGTGGGCAAGGACCTGTGTTAGTGCCCAGAAACCAAACCTGCTGCTCTCGGAACAAGGACATGCGGTAAATCTTTGCAGGACTTGCTCCAAACTCACACCTCTGAGCCAACGCTCACCAGGATATCCAACAGAACAGGGAGATACTGTCGTATTTCTCATTTACCCACCCACAACTCATCAGCTGCTTTTACCAGGGAGAAGAAATGTCAAAAGCAGCTTCTTCCCCAGCCCAGGTGAGGGGCTGAACAGATTCAATCATTAGCCTGGTGGCACCGTTATCTGTCTTTTTCTCTCTTGCCCTCAATTTGCCGTCTGGGATATTGCAATTCACTCCGATCTTTCAACCACTTCCCCTTTGTTCACCCCTCTTTTGTATTTCCTTTTCTGCAAATACTCCAGCAAATGAACTCCCCGTCAAGAACAAAGGCATTTAAAGCTAATGTTGCTACCCCTGCAGGAAAATGGTTTTCGAATTTATCATCATGTATAGAGCTAGCAAATATTTCATAGACTACACCTTTCTTTTTTTTCTTTTCTTTTTTTGCTGATACGGGTCATCCAAAACATTTCACAAATTTGAGCTGATTAACATGAAATTGTTTTGGTAAAAGAATAGGTAGTGAAGGGGAAATAACAATGACTGTCTTTCAGAGAATAAAATACTTCTGGCTTTCATCTGCACTTACTTTTATATTTACATCAATTTTATATATCAAGTCTTTTAAAGCCCCAGAAATAAATAAAAAAAAATAGTTTGGTAAAAAATACTACTTTTCTTATCTGACTTCCATTTTTCTTAAATAATGCAAAAATTATTTCCAGTCGAAAGGAGTTATTCTTCCTTTTCTCATAACAGTTATAGGTCGTTAATGGCTTATAAGAGCTACATTTAGCCAATGAGCTAATAGAAATAAACCATGTGATTGGCAAAGACAGCTCTAATTAGAAAGACTTCCAACAAATTGACCACAGATGAGATAAAGGGCAGGATAAGTAAAAGTGCTATATAAATTACTTGCCATGAATAATCTGCCAGCTCAAGCAAACTGACAGTAATAGACCTAGGCAGCATATTCTGTCACCTTTCATTTCAGATCCTGATTTTTCCAGTGAAATCAGTAGCAAAAATCCTGCTCTGCTCACTAGAGAAAGGCATAAGACATTTAACTTCTAGGAGGTCATTTTGTGTGTCAGAGATGGCTTTTGTGTCTCCATGTGCGATTGCTCTCTCCTTGCCTTGTACCTTGAATCCTGCACTCCTGAGGATTTTAATGTGTTCCGTAAGGGAGCCAGATTCAGCTCCTGAGCAAGAAGGACCACAGCAAGCGCATCATCAGGGATGCGAATAAGAGAGATAGAGCATCCTCTCCAGAGAACATTGTTTGCTGTTATGGCACTGGCTTGAAAACAAGGAAAATGGAATATTTCTCCACGGACCTACCAAAGCAGAAAGATGCCCAAGCTGGGACCTTGTGCCTGGGCAAGGGCCAGCACCACCGTGGCCATGCCAGCACGTCTGTGCTTGCAGGATCAGCTCTGGAATCCAACTTGTCCGCCAGGCTCTCACTGCCTCCCTCTGCCAGCTCCTTGTGTCTGCCAATGGCCTGGGGAGTTTGGAAACTACTTCATCAATTTCAGCATATTTTAAAAAAATTAAAATTAAAAAAAAAGACTCTTAAGACCATCAGAAGTCACTATTGAGGATGACATGCATTGATGTGTCCATCCAGGGAAACAAAGGCCTCGGAGACTGCTCTCAGTTGAAAGCAAGACTGGTGTGCACGAAAAGGCAGGAAAAGACTCCTAAGGACGGTTTCCAAGTCTTTGGCTTTCGTGTTGCCAAGAACATTTTCTGCACTGGACAAGGGTGCGTACAGCATGTTAAACAAGGCCTTGTAACAGCTATCTGCAGGGATTGCATCAGACGGCATGATAAATCATTTCAAATAAAGGTATGGGATGATATCCAGAGACTTCAGGCTTCAATCTAATTAGGCGTCTGGGAGCAGCGCTGAGCTGCTGGATGAGCAGGGGGCTGTGCACAGATCCAGGGCGCCATGCCCAGTACTTACATTTAGGGAACATCCAGACCTCCCACCCCATGTGGGTATGACGCTGTGGGGTGCCATGGAGATGGCCAGCAGAATAAGTGAGGGTGGTGGTCTCGGTGGGGAGGGAGGAGTGGGATAATCAGGCTACCTACCCTTACATCGGCGTACAGGGGAACAGAAATCACCTTGTAATAAGGTTCCAGCACCAGGAAGCTTGTATTTTTTTCTGGTGACACGTCAAGGACCATGACATCATGCCTCGGTGTCGTGGCCCTGCATCATTTTATCATGAGGTAATCAGGTCAGGCACAGAGTAAGGGCCCTTTCAATCGAGCGGCGGGAGTCAGGGGCTGTTTCTGATGGAATGACAGCCCTGGGGAGAAGGTGCCATTCACAGCCTCCAGAAAGGGCCTCTCATGCAGCTGCACATCTCAGGAGGGAGGGGGAAAAAAAACCCCTCCAACACCCAGGTGTTGGTAGTTTGTCCTTGCTTGGAGGCAGCCAGATGCTTTAGCATTTCAGAAAGAGAGTAGGAGATGGGGGAAGGGAAAGAAATACCCTCTGGTTTTTCACAAGGAGACAGACAGAAATGAGAGAGTCCATTAGATGTTAATAAATTATCCTGCAATATGCCGGGCAGACGAGGCCAGCTCCTTAACTCCAGAGCTGGCAGCTCTAGGCAGAGATGCCAGTTTATAAGCGTCTGACACACACAGGCTGCAATATTTTACTATTTTGCAGTAACATGCCAGACTACATGCTGCTCTCCCCTCCCTGCGCCAAATACTTCCTAAGCGTCCACCACCGCAGTGAATACATGACCTGCAAGGCTAGTTAAAGCGCTAAAAGGAATTGCCAGAGGAGGGTATGGAACCATCACCATCAGCGATTTTTAATGGCAGGTTCATCATCCTGCCTGCAGCCAGAGCCATGGAGCAAATAACCTTGCAAAGTCCTCTCCAATCTAGTTTATATGATTTCATGATTTGGGGAAGCAGTGTTGAGAGCTCTGAGCCCCGTTCCACATGTTTGCTGCTGCCCAACCAGGAAAAAACAGAAAAAACCCCTTAAATATTAGAATATTCTTTACACTTACTTTATTTCTCTTAATCTTGGTTTACTAAATGGCCTTCAAATCCAATTTCAGAGGCCTTCCTCCTTCACAGCTCTTAACACACGGTTGGCCAAGGAGGAGGTTCTGCCTTCACCAAGGGAGATGTTTCCAGCTGTAAAGGTTTGTAGTGCTTGTATCAGCCTTGTCTGGGGCAAATATCCTGGCAACGGGCTCAGCAGACTCTCTGCTGCACAGCCCTGAAGCAGCATCTCAGTTCCAACACCTCTTCCGAATCCACCAGACACAAAGCTAAATCCTGGAAAGGGCCCTTGCCACCTCGCATAAAGTTTGATGGAGGTAAGTGTCTAGGTAACAACCTGAACAGGTAAATTAAAAATAGTTTTTACTTGTGATCAGAACATCCCTGCAGGCTTCAAAGCCAGGAGGTGAACTGCAAGCCAACCGACATGTTATTTTTTTTAATCACCTCAGAACTTTTAAGATGATCTCCTGAGTTTTGCCAGGTGGATGCATAAGATTTGAAGGTCTGAGTCTGGCAGAATTGAAACGGTGCCAGATCTGAGCCCGATAGTCGAGGTACAAAGTATTTCCCCGGAGAATGTTAAGCACCCTCACCTCGGGTCTAAATCATTTTGCTGGTGGAGGCTTACTCTGTCACTAGGTACACTTGGAGCCTCCCAGGACTGAGTCGGCAGTGCATCGGTTACACCATTTACCCAAATGAAGATAATGACATGACAAGCAAAATCAATTTTCATATGGTCTCTAAGCTGAGATTTGCTTCCAGAGGTTAAAGACACAGGGCAATACCCTTCAATGAAGCTAAACAATTTATAGCAGCTGAGGATCTATCCTTCAGAGCTTAACTGCTAAGAGCAGGGAGAAATTAATTTCTGAAGCCAGTGTATGTTCAGCCAGGCTTAAAGTAAATGGGGATTATTATTCTTTCCAGGTGAAAAGCAGATTATAGAAATAAATATACATTGTAGGTTTAAAAGAAAGACTCCAAGGAGATAGCTGGATTCAGAAAGAAATTAGTCAGAAAGCAACTTCTGAAAGCATTGAATATTCTTTGCCATTTCCCAATCGATTCTTAACTCAGAAAGCAAGAAAACAGCCGACACTTCTAATAGCAGCTTTTGGAAGTGCAGTCTGCCCAGCAGCATGATTTGTGGGGCTTGCTTGAGTTCCTGGCAGTCGCTGCAGATGAATCAGTGGTTTCTTTTTTAACATCTTCTGTGATAATAGTCTGGCAGTGAGACGAAGCGTTGCTTTCCTGCGATTCAGCTTTGCAGGATGCTGTCCTCTTTGGTAAAGCAGACATTAATGTTCAAAATCAGAGAAGGCCCTAATGTAGAGAATATATCCTAAAAATACCCGTGCCACAGATCAATTTCCCCCTTGCCAACATGTTTACACATTTTCTTTTTTTTATAGATATATTTTTTGTAAATATGACATCAGTGCCACATTCTCGAGCACTTGGCCAAATGTATAATACCCTTTCTTTACTCCAGGTCCCTGCAGTTTTAACTCCCTGCTTTCCCTTCTCAAAATGCATGCAGAGATGCTGCAGAAGTGCAGGCTGACTCTGGAGCAGGAGAGGAGATGGGAATCAGTCCCATTGCCTCCTCTTCAGCTCAGGATATTTTCAACCCAAACCCTGCTTTCTTTCCCCCCTAAAATGGGTAAGCTGGGTCCTGCTATTAAAAAGTATACAGCTCAAGAAAAACAAATAGCTAAATAAACAAAAGATTTCTGGGAGATCGCTGCTCACCAGCAATCTTTCTATCAACCCGTCTTCCTGGCACAATCTTCTCCTTAATTAGTAGCCGCACAGTTTGGACCACTAAGGCAAATCACAGAGCAGCACCCAAAATATCGGCCTGGGACCTCTCCTTGTGAATGCTCCCACTAATCTCTCAGGAAAGGGGCTTAGATCAGTCCGAACAATCAAGCCTCAATGATTCCTCAACGACTAATGAAATCTGTCAAGGAAAAAGAGGATAAATGTGGGGAAAAAAAAACCAAAACAAAACAAAACAAAACCCTTGCCAGTACACAGGGGAGTTTTTCGAGGTCTCTGCATTAGGAGACAAAAGCCTCTCACACACTCAGCTCAGTTTGACGCTATTAACAGCCGAACCTTTGCAGCAGATTTCTCTCAGCGTGAATTCCTGTCCCTGAAGTGTGCTTTATCCCCTTCTAAACAGCAAACAACAAACCAAGTTAGCAGAGGGGTCACTTTGGCTCTTGAAGCTATAGCAATTGACTACGGACTTTACCCTCCACCTCCGCATAAACACCAGCGAGTCCTGCAAAAACAAATCATCTGGAGAACGGATTGAAAAAAAAAAAAAAACACCGCAAAACACTAAACACAGCCTTCTTTTCACCTCTGCCAGCACTCAGCCAGGCACAGTAAATGGATGTTTCCCTAGGGTTTAGTAAGGAGGGTTGAAATGGTGCTTTACAAGCAGGTAAAGTACGTATGCAAACCTGTAGTTTCTCAGGTTAAGGGTAAAAAGGTTGGTAATATAATGGTCCATATATGGTAGATTTAGATTGGATATTAGGAAGAAATTCTTTACTGGGAGGATGGTGAGGCACTGTCACAGGTTGCCCAGGGAAGCTGTGGATCCCCATCCCTGGCAGTGCTGGATGGGGCTTTGAGCAGCCTGATCTAGTGGGAGGTGTCCCTGCCCAGGGCAGGGGGGTTGGAACTGGATGATCTTTAAGGTCATTTCCAACCCAAACCGTTCTGTGATTCCCAGTATTGCTCACACATAAGCAGGACTGACCAAACGTGTGCATAAAAGCAGCTGCTAACTTGCTTTTCCCTTTCAAACGCTTCAGTGTTTGCCACTTTCTGCATGACTTGCTACAGCAACGGATCAATATTCTCTTGTCTTTATGCTTTGTTTAGTTTACTACTAACAAATAACGGGGAAGATCTGTTACAGTTCATCATTTGGCCCAGCTCATTTAGAAATTCAAGGGATGGGCCAGTGTGTTCAGATCCTTTCTTCAAACACTGAATCTGACCCACTTTTGAGGCCTCTCAAATGTTAACAATGGTCCTTCCTAGCTCTGGGCATAAAGAAGTCATGGCAGGTGCTGCCTCCCTGACCCTCATCAGTCCTTCACCGAGTCAAAGGCTCACACAGTGTGTCTTCCCACACATTATCCCTACCTTTAAAACTGAAAATAGAAACCATGGATGTCGCAGCATTGATCCCCCCCAAATACTTATACTTTCTCTGACTGGTGCTTTGGTCATTCAGTGCTTTACGGTTGGAGATGAAAACCTTTGCCATGCTGAGCCCAGCTCAATCCCACGGACAGCTGAACCTTTAGCCTCAAGTGATGTGAGAGAAATTTTGGCTTCTCTGTACAGTTGTTCTGACCTTCCTTTGTGCTTCACCTGGGATCTAAGATCCTGACATTATTTAGGGTTCCTGAGAGCAAAGACATCTCAGCTTAATTCAACCTTTGGCTTGACATTAGGTGCACTGGCTCGCACTGATCAACATGTTTCTCTGCATGGCACAAATACACAATTGTGTTTGAAAATGAACACAAATATGCAACAAGGAGAGAAACACAGTCTTGCTGCCCTCTTTCCCCATGTTGTTAATGTATTAACTTCCTGCATTGACATTTTTATCACTTGAAGCACAAAAAGTGAGAAGTGGAAAGGACCTTGCTAGGCATCCAACATGGTATCTTAGGGTGTGATTCAAGCTTCTTGTTCACAACCACAGCAAACACAGATTGTGTGGAGTACCAAAGACAGGGACTAGTAGGGTGAAAAGACTGCCCCCTTCTCTTAGTGGGCTCACACTGACATAGAGCCACAGGGGACAGGGCAGTCCAGATATTCACTGTCTTCACTGACACACTCTTGAGTGGTCACACATGGAGCCTGGATGGACTCCTCGCTCCAGCCTTTGTGTTCAAGAAGCTTTGGCAAACGCAGCCACTGAGCCCTTTCACAGAGCTTTGCGCAGCACCTATTTATGGTCCTGAAGGAATATAAGTGGGAGCACAATTCACTGGAAAGGGCGTTCAGAGATGGAAAGCGCACAGGAAGAAACACAACCTGCATCGTGAGCAATGAGCCCACCCTCCGCTCCCCTGCCAAGAAAAGCCACAGCGAAGTCAATAATACTCACTCAGCTGAGACCAGCACTTCCACAGCAGAGAATAAACTAATCATGACTTAAGCCATGTCTTTTCCCTGCATTTTTCCAACAGCAAAACAACTTGTGTGTATTAATGATGCACCTCCTGAAGTCAAATGCTGCTCTTTTCCAGAAATACCTTGTGTTTCAGCTGATACCTGGGGAGGATTCCTGCTGACAGGACTCCCCCTGCTAAGCAAGTGTCAGCTACAGGTGTAAGGAAACAAGGCGTTATTCCTGCACCTTCCAGTATATCATAATAAATAAAGGCTAAGACCCAGTCCTGATCCTAGAACCAGTCTACTGCTTCTAGTCAGGACCTCTAGTCTCTAACAGAAAGATTAGAAAGCTGTTATGTGTACTAGAAAAATCCAGATCCCAACACACTATCTCAGGGATTTTCCCCTTAACCAGATAAGGAAGATGGAAAATACAGATTCTAAACAGAACCAAAAATGGCTGTTGTTCAGTTATCTGGTTTGGATTTTTTTAATGCCTTATTAGGAGTTGATTGACAAAGAAAAAAAAAAATAAAAGGAATATCAAATCCATAGCCCGACTAGCAGGGGAAAGGCGAGAATGCAACAATTTTACAAGACTGATAAATTGAAATGAACACAAACTTCACAGACATGACCTTTTAAAGTGTCACTTATACCGAGAGCATTGGCACGGAACAGTGCTTTTGATTTGTGCTGTGATCAGAAACACTGAGAAAATTCGATCTGCACTTTGTCATTGGCTGAGGCTGATCAGCCTTTGCCAGTGTAATTTAGAAAACCCCAGGATTTTTTTGTGCTGCCAAGTAAGAGTGAATGTCTGCCCTCCATCCCCTTGGTTGCCCACTGGATCCGCAAGACCTCTTTAGGGGCTACGTAACACAGATGTGATTTTTTGAGCCATCTGTCAACTTAACATCAATTTCTCCAATTGCATGTAGACTAGTTGTATGGGGGTGTCATTGCCAACACTGCTGCCTTCTGTCAAATTGGTCTTTCAGAAATATCTGCCAGCTTGGTAGCCCCTCCTTCAGAAAGCAATACTTCTGGTTTCTCATACCATCATCTACTTGACAAGGAGACCCACCAACCAACCAGCAAAGCCTCCCTCTGCTTGACACTATAGGTAATTTGTGCTGTTTGGACGAGATCTTATGCTGTCCAAAAGATGTTTTAGATGAGATCACTTCCCTCCAAAGATATCTTCTTCAAAGACAAGCAGGACTTGAGTAGAAACGAGTGTACATGCCTGCCCAAGCCTGACCCTCTACAGTTATGTCCACAATGTAAAGTCAGTCTCTCGCAGATCCACCTTTTACATAACGATGCATGGAGTTATATCAAGGATGACAACATTAATATAGAGATGTGCTAAAAGTGGTAATGGGGAGGTAACACGAGCCATAGAGTCCTTGAAGAGCCTGTCTGTGTCATACATTGTCTAGCTAAAAAGGAAAACACTTCCAACATCATGTTTTACAAGGATTCAGCAAGTGAATAGACAATCCAAAGGAAGCATCATTGCAAGGTACAAATTCTGGCCCAGGAAGTCATCTCTTCCTCTACTTTTTCCTAGCTGTTAACCGGACATGGGACATTGCCAGTAATGAACTTTTAACCTATTAGTTTATTCTAACCTAGTGTGACTGGTTTCAGCTGAAAATAGTTTGTATTACTCCCTTGTATGAGCCCAGAAGCTGTACAAAATAGAAGGGAAAGCTGGTATTTCTAACCAGGCAAACAATCAATATGCCTTGGAAAAAGGCAACGAGGATATCTGCGGCCTAATTTTGCCAGCCCATAAGCTATGACTGACTTATATGAGTCTTGGTTCATTTGGGAAAGCTTTTCTAGGCTGAACAGCAGCTCCATCTTCAATCTTTTGAAGTTGAAGCACGATTCTTTCTGATAACGAAGAAATAGAAAACTGAAAAGCACATGTCCCTGTGAAGATTAAGTAACATGATCGCTTTCTATTAATATAGCACAGGAGAGAGGGGAGTAGAGCAGAAGTACTGTCAAAGGAGAAGGGCTGTTAAGCTGATAGACAAAGCTGGTACAAGAACACAGGAGGCATAACTGGCCATAAACTGGACAGCAGACATTAGATTACAAAATTCCTTATTATTAAACACATGGTTCTGGGAGGGACATTTCATCAGGCCATACAGGACATTTTGGCCCTCAATTCTCAAATAATTTCCTAAAGAATTATGGCCTTGTAGGGGATTAAACTACAGCTCTGCCATGGATAAGCTTGGCTGCGCAGGCATAGCTATCAGCTGGGAAGGGTAGAGAGAGTTTTTGCAAAGAGTCCGTTGCATTGGGGATTATTTTATCAAGAATATGGAAAAATTTCCTTGCCCTCTTCCCCTACAGCCAACTATGCCTCAGCCAGCATTAATCTTCCCCTCTCGTCTACATTAAGTTGTTGCCAGTATAGTAAACAATGAATTGATTTGTCAGAGGAGTTTTCACACTTATCAGCCTGGAAGACTAAGATTAATTCAACCCCAAATTAAAGCAAAGGGGCTGATGATGCCTGGAGAGCCCTGGAAATGTGTCTTTCAGAACCCTTTTTCAACTATTTACAGACTTGATGAAGCTGCACATCAATTCAAAAGATTTGAATAACTGTGGGCTCTTTCCAATTGCCAGACAGTTGTCTTTATCCCACAGATTTTCTCTGCCCTCTTTCAGATTGCCTAAAAAATGGAATAAAATTGCAATATTACAGCCTGCTGTGGCTTCAAAACCCCATCCTCCAAACCCTCCATTGCGTCCAAATGACTTTGCCTACAGCACTACAGGTAATCCCTTTCTAAATTAAAAGGCAGGTGGGATATAAGGTTTTTCTCCCTTTTTTTGTGCTCCTGCAGTATGAATAAAGACAAATTTCTTAGCACCAATAGATACTGCATGAATAATTCATAGGGCCTATGTTCCCTTCCAGGTGTAGAGAACCATGTGCAGATTCCTGTGCCTTTGAGTCTCCAGGGGGTTAGATACGATCGAGACACAGACTTCTCTTATGCTAAATTTATTTCAGCTCTTAGACCTGGGCTAGCAGATTTCTGAGACTGCAAGAAAACTCCCTGATGAATTCCCTCATCTCCTTCTCTTTGTTTACTCTTCCTTTCATTTGCTTTGTCCGAGACGCTTACACAAAATCCCCCCCTACTTCACAGCTCTCGCAGAAAGGAGTAAAACACAGAGAAATGTTTTACATTTACCCACAGAAATATGTCTCTTTTATCACAGATACTTGTTGCCTCAGGTAACTGTGTGGACACAGATCTGATTGCACAGAGGAGCATTACTGGATTCTGCTTTGCATCAGACGGGTCAGAAAAAGTCCAGAGTCCTTCCCTGGCCAATTTATTTTTTCATTTCGCAGAAAGATGTTGGTTAGCATTAAAGGAATGGCAGAACAACACTGATAAAGTATTCCTTCAGTTTTTAAGCTGCTTAATATAACAGAGAATATTAGTCAAAGCCCAAAAGAGAATCATATGTTTCCCCAGTCACAAATGTCATTAGAATCACTTTCCAGCTTCAGAAAGTTCTTTCCAAGTTATATCTTGAGTGGTAGTTACTAAATTAGGCTGAAAGTCTTCCATCTATTCTATTTTCTCCACAGAAAACACATTATTTTAAATTTATCTCAGAATGATTTTTTTAAATCTCTTTTTAATATTGATAGGGAAAAGAAAGGGAGGGGGGTTGGTTTTGGTTTTCATCCGACAGCATTCACATTTGGGTCCTTTTTCACAGTATTCAAACCTAGAAATTTTAGAGGTCTGTTTTTTCAATGGGAAACGCAATTTTTATATGAAAATCAGAGTTACAAGTGTTTCAGCTAGCTCAAGGAAGAAAACACATGTTGAAGTACTGAAAGTTAGGTCCAGCCACTGCTCACACCCAGCACTGCCAAGGGGGACACCTCAAGATTTCCCTTTGCCACAGAGCTCACATAACCAAGAAGTCTCCACAATGGCAATAAGAGTGAGACAAGGAGGACATTGTATGGTGAGGAAAACACAACACAACACAGCACTCAGCTAAGCCCTCGTCCAAAGTGTAGTCTCGCAATTTAGACTCAACCACAAAGTGATTCTTAATTTACATCACAAATTGCTATCAAATTCCAAATAGACCAGGATTGGTAATATTTGCTTCCAACTTTTTAGGTTCTTCTACTGTATTGACTGAAATAATGATGTTGCACTGGGTCACAATATTGTGCAAACACCTCAAGCCAGGACATTATACTGGAGGGAGCACCTTACTCCTTGCTCTCTCTTAAGTTTTATTCACATTTCTCAGGGACTTGTGAAAAAAAAAAAAAAATCCTTGTGCAGCAATCTAAGAGAGCAGCAGGACTGTAGAGACAGAAAACAGAACAACTGGCCATGCACAAGGGCTGTCAACTGCGGAAAGACAAATTGAGAACAGATACAGAAAGATATTTCTCTTCATACTCATTTATAGCCTTCTTTAGACAGTACAAGGAAAGCCAGCAGGCACGCAAAAAGTCAGCTGCATGTGAGCCTTTCCCGCTGACTACATCTTGCTAATAACGGTGCTCACACCACCACCAAATACTTGGAAGGTTTTACCACTCTCCTCACTCCATGTGGAGGGCTTGTGAGGTCATCAGCTTTCATACATGAAAAAAAAAAAATCTGAATTCAACACAATTAAGTTCATTTGGGAGAAAGCCAGTTCAGGGAAGGAAGATAGAGCTTGTTTTAAGATGTGTTTATTTGCGATCCTTACACCTACACACATGTTCGATTATTAATGGGGGTATCATAAACAGGGCTCTGTGCATGCCTGTTTCTCTGGGAAGAAGCCGAGAGGAAAGGAAATGACAAAACATTTTCTAAAGTCCCTACTATGCTTATAAAATGACTATTCCAACTGTGAAATAATCCTTCGACTACTCCTGGATACCACAGATAAAAGTTGTGGGTGTAAAAGTACTACCAGAATGTGTTTAAGTGTTAATTTCTATACAACATTAACACCAACAAATTGCCTTTACTCATGCTTGAATCAGGCCCACTGGGTCTACATCACCAGGGCACCTCCGCTGACCGGAGCCACACTTGGTCCTCAGCCTGGCCATCCACATTGCCATGAGCAAGGGCAGCCGCTAACACTTGGCACCTGGTTATTAGCGTTTATTAGTGGAAATATTCCGTGCTGTATGAGTCAGCCCTACTGAGCGCAAGGGTATATTTAGGTGTATTACACCATGGCATAAGCCAGCTTGATCAAGACTCTATTGCTGCTTACCCAGCCAGAGTATCACTCACTTATGAAAGCAGAGATGGTTTGATGCTGTGCGGGTGACCCTTAGGAACAGTTGCTGGAGGTGCTCACAGCCAGGCTAACGCATAACTCATTTAGCACGTTGCAAGTTTTACACGGTATAAGGAGAATTGTTATTTGAGAAAATCAGCAGGACGTCAACAGGTACTCAGGGTCTGACCTCCATGTGCACTTCTGAAACCCCCAGGAGAGCCCCCAGCTGCAATTTAAGGCACCTAATTACTGTAGACACTCCTGGGTGACTCTGTGAGAACCAAGTAAAGATATACTTTCCTTCCCTCCCTGGGCTGGAAATTAAACAAACACTTGATCAGCTGAATCAGAAGAGAACAATAATATGGAACCTTTTCCAAGGCTCCATTTCAAAACTCCCTATACTTTCCAATAAATAAAGACTATCTTGTGCCTTGCAGTTTTTCTAATTTACCACTATGTTTTGATAATCATATTATCAGACATTTGATGTGGGAATTAAAGCAAGAGAATTAGAACACAGAAAGCCAGGCAGGAGGGAAAGGGAAAAATTGGAGACAGCTAGTACATCAACAGGAATGACACCCCAGAGAAAGAATCTAAGATATCCATCTATATTTCACCATCAAACTAGCGATACATCATTTCGCAATTAATTCTGAGAGCTAAAAACATTGAGTATTGATTCCAATTAGCTCTGAGGTCTAATTAATTGTTTTCTTTCCTGAAGATCTCCAATGCAAAAATAGCAGTTTATAAGACTGTGTTGTGCAAAAACACAACAGCTTGTGAGAGCAGAGCAACTTCGGACACTAAGGGAGAATCCAGTGTATTTAGTCTGGTTGGGAACTTTTCCCTGCTTGTTATTTAATTAAGTGCAGAACAAATTTGCATTTTATTTGATTTTTAGCTGTATTAAATCTGTGGTCTCAGGGAAGGGACAAGCAATCCAAATAAACAATTCTGAGAGTTTTCCGCTGAGCCCACTGATACAGAAAGAAAAAATGTATTTTTATAGCTGCACACCCAAAAGGTCTGCCCCTTGGTCGTGGTGTCAGTCCAGGTCTCAGAACCTCTGCAATGAACTCCTCACAGTGTTACACACCTCTTGTTCATCTCCCATCAATACCGGCTCCATCTACGCGGTACCTCGGTCCCAGGGGGCACTTTGCTATCCAAAGTCACCTGCCTCTTTCCTTTACTGCTTCATTCTTCGATTTAAGGTCCAGAAACATATGGGTGGTGACTACAGCAAGGTCTTTTCTTGAACCTGTGTCAAGGCAAGCATGTAATTCAAGCTACAAATAGAAATCTTGTGCCTTGCAATTTCAAAAGACTTGGGCCAAGCCTCAGGTGTGGTAAATCCGCAGAGCTTCATTGACGTGCACACCGCAGACGTATGCTGCATCTATTTTCTGCTCACCACAACTACACCAAATTACCAAGCAACCCCTGGCACTAGCTGATTAATTGTATAATTAGCAGTGATTGAGACAGCTGGAATTTGCATGTGGATGTATGTTTAATGAGAGACTGCATTGGAGCAAAGGGGTCTGATTTGAATTCCAGTATTCTTCAGCTATTCCGCAAAGGTAAAGCCCATCTCCGCAGCAGCATTCACATGGGCTTGCCCTTTGGAGGAGAGCAGGGAAGTAAAGCAGGTGAAGAAACCCAACAGAAGTTTCCACATTAGTGCCTCAAGTGCTCGGATCCTTCATCTCCTGGTTGCAGTTTTCCCAAGACCGTTGTTCTCATGATAAACAGTTGACTCAGAAACATTGCAAAAGATTTCAAATAAAGCATTCCCGCCCCATCCCCTGCTGCTCTCTTCCCAATACACAGAGATGCTTAAAAGAAACCAGATGTGCCACATAAGGCTGTTTTGTGATAAAACCCTCAGAAGGCTTTTGCTCTCCCAGCCTGTCCTCGAGTATTAGAAGTGGCCAGTTCATTTCCGTAAGTTATTATGCAAAATAGCCTGACAGGCCAGGGTGCTGGGGAGATGATTTCCCTTCTCTAATGTGACTTTCACACTCTCCTGATGATATACAACTTTAATAAAAAGCATAAGAAGAAAGTACAGCTGAGTTGGGCATGTGGTGCACAGCTCAATCCCATTCCCCCCTCGGGCACTAATTTAAAACATATCCCAGGATGCTGATAGTTGTCCAGCGCACCGAGAGCCTGGTGAAATGCACACAAGTTCATGTGCTGGAAGGTCATAAATGGGCAATGTTGTTTTGCATACAGATTCCCAGGTGAGCTTCATTTCCAACACAAAGGTAGGACACATTTGACTCGGTTGATAAGAAGACAGAATACAAATTGGTCCCATAGTAGCACTTTTCGTCTCTTAAACTTTTCGATAAGCATGTACTTTATAACTGGGGGAGTCCCAAGCGGCCTGAGAGGTCCCTGACACTGTGCAGAGATGGACACTCTGAATCTCAAGGTGTTATCAAGAAGTACAGATTCAAACCACCACTGTCAGCTCACCATAATCATAGAATCACAGAATGATAGGGTTGGAAGGGCCCTCTGGAGATCACCCAGTCCAACCCCCTGCCAGAGCAGGGCCACCCAGAGCAGGGGGCACAAGAATGCATCCAGGCGGGTTTTGAATGTCTCCAGAGACGGAGACTCCACCACCTCCCTGGGCAGCCTGTTCCAAGAATAAGCCTTCTTGAGGCTTGACCAACCTACAGAAGCAGCTAAAACTACTCCACGGCTCTTCACAGCTCTTTCAAAAGCCTTGGGAAGCACAGCTATATTATAACTATATCCTAACTGCCCCCATCAACCCAAGTGCCCCAAGACCATGGGGACAAGTTGGGTATGAGAGCGGAAAATGAGATGGCAGAAAAGGAGAAGGGAAAAAGGGAGTAACATAAGCAAGTGCAATATCTGCTTGTAATTGCTCAAATTATCTGAACTGCCCTTTGCTGAAAGATAGCGTTCCTTGTCGTCCTCCCCTCCATCACTCCATCTTCCAACCTTAATATTGCTAAACTCTTCATGCGTGGGTCTGCTCAGGTATAAAGGCCTTCAGGACAAAGCACGGGCCAGGCACGCTCTGTGCAAGGCTTCTCATCCCCCTCAGCACCCCCACCTCTACAACCAGCCATGCAGAAGGCTCCCATTTGTCAGAGTGATTCAAATCCCTCATCAAAATTCAGCCAAATGGTGTTTGCAAAGTGACGACCCTCCTTTGGGTCATTAGTATGTAAGGAAATAGATTGGAAAGAGAGAATGAAAAGACCCAGGTGGATGGTCACACAATGGGAAGACTGCAGTGATCCCAGTGCTGCCACGTGCTTCACATTCATCCTCAATGTTTTAAGTAACCGTCTTCTCTCTCCTTTCCAAAAACCACAGCTCCCTTTAATAGAAGGGAAGCTTATGAGCTTTCCCATAGAGAGAAAAGAAGGAAATTGTTTCAGAAGAGGGAAGCTGATTTTCACTTTAGCTCCAGTAGCACCCGGAATTAATAATTTCTATGATATCACCTAATGCAGGGGTTATACTGAAGCAGCTAAGATGAGGGAAAGGCTCCTGCCTCAGATTTTTTGTTTGTTTGTTTGCAGTGTGGCAGTCCTGGCCCCCTGAGCAGCACCACATTGCACTGGGCATTACACAAATGTACGTGGAAATAAAAATGTCCCGGGGATCCTTGTCCCCAGCCCAAGACAAGCGGTTTCAAGCAGACACACTCAATGGGGATGGGGAAAAATAAATGGTGAAGTCACTGTAGGCTGCTGTCAGGGTACAGTGGTGAGGATGCTTTCTGGTTCTCAGGTAATAAAAGACACGTCTATTTCAATACCTAATCTCTTTAATGAATCGCAGTGGGTGAAGTCACAGATGCTCAAGCTGAGGGGTACAGAGGGTTAAGATCACAAAGCAATCTCATGCTGTTTCTAGTGACAGCATTTGTCTTTGCTTCACATCACATTGGATTGAGCAGTGAAACATGCAACTAAAATAATTTCCAAGATATTAATTGCTTTGTGTTGGGTGGGTTTTGGGTTTTTTTCCAAATTAAAAAAAAAAAAAAAACAACTTATTTCTTTTGAAAATAGAGCCTGGGGAAAAAAAACCCAAACAAGTTCAGCTAGAGTTCACTTATCTCCCCAAAAAAATACAATTTGTTCTCCTGAGTCCCTTTTGAAAGGGCACCTTGACATTTGTAAGGGAAAGTATTTAGAGATGTGAATGCCATTACTTGCTTTATCCAAAACTGAGAGGTCCCAGTTGTGAAGAGAGACAGTAGGTGTTGTACAAAACACAAAACCGATGGCCTCTATCCCAGAGGCTGCAGCAGAGGCCAGAGAGAAGAGGATAGATGAGAACCAGAGAAAGAGACAGAGGATAAGAAACAAGGAGAGAGGGTTATAGGGTGCAGGCACCATGGGCTCACGTGGCAGCCCACCAGCAGCTGCCCAGCGCGGGCTCAAAACCTCAGTCCTGACAAACTGGAAATCATGACATTATCTTTGGTATTTGGAAGAGCTGAGGAGCTAAATAAGGATGAAAAATTCACAAGGCGGGAAGAAAAAGGGTGAAGAGCCAAGTGATGTTAATTGTTCTATATATTTTGGTCTCTCCCATGGCACAGAGGATGCAAAAGAGACTCAGCTGGTCAAGGGGCTAGTGCTTCACACCTTGCGCTTGTTTTCACACTAGTCTAAGGAAAAAAGAAAATGGGCTGACAGCAAAGCTACCTTACTGCTCTCTCTTCACCCCTCTCCCCTTTTCTCCCCCCTGTCCCGAGGCTATCTGGGGACATTCATATCCAAAAATATACAGG
>VXBO01001913.1:326801-338019 GCA_013400135.1 Rhinoptilus africanus | reverse complement strand
AAAAAAAAAAAAAAAGTCCTGAGGATCCAATATCATTCATCAAAGAGACAGCCTATGCTCGTTCTGATGACAATGGTGCTAATCTTATCCCCTGGCTGCTGCCCAGAAGTGACATAATGCTTCGAAATGTGTGTTTGTTTTAGAGGCTATTTACCGTGGGAGGGGAGAGGGGGAGCCATGCGAAGGCAGGAAAGTAGCTGGATTTGTGGGCACCACAGACCGGATCCTCAGTTTATCACAGTCCATTTACACCGCTCTGTGTCACTTTAAGCCCCATCAGTGCCGAGGGCGCTGAGCAAAAGGATCTTTGTGCAAAGGACTTTAAGCCCTTTTAGATCCCAAATATATAGGAGATGAATATGAATGTGAAAATTACACAGAGAGCAAAACCTCAACGATTCCCTCTTCAATACCTGCACTGAGGTGACCCCATCTAGCAGAAGGAGATACCCTCTTCTGTTCATCTTTTCTCTCAAGACTGACTTTGTTTCTTCAGCATGAGCTCTGGAGCAGTTTAAAAGCAACAGGACCTGCCCTTTAAGCATTGCTACGGTAAAATGAAGTGGTTAAACCGGAGAGACATCAGTCTGCATGAACTTCGGTCTAAATTAAGAACACTCCCATCAGAAATCCCAAATGCAGACATGCTGTACTCATGCAAAGCAGAGCCAGATTCCTAATAGGAAAATTACTTCAGCATCTTACCAGGTTAATCTATGCCACTGATAAGTCTTCCTGCCAAATATAAACCCCTCATCCAGATCTGTGTTGGAGGCGGTGTAGTCAAACCAGTTGTTAAAATCGCAGCCAGCTCCCAAACTGCTTGTCAAAGGCTAATTTCAGAGCACCCAAGTCCTGCTGGCTCCAATGTGGGATGTTCTGAACTGCTCAACTTAGAGCAGATGGGGAAGAATGGAGCCCCCGCTGTCCTGCCACCCTACCCCAGGGATGGGGGACACAGGGACACCCTGCCCACACTGATGCAAACACAGCACAGATGAGAAAATTCAGTTATTTTAAAAATGGATCTGAATTTTACATATGTTTATCTATGCACACATACATACATATTATATGTGTGTGTATATATATATATACACATCTATATATGTTGTGCTACTGTCAGGTACAGCCTGATGGGTAGCCTGTAGTCCCAGGGGCCATCAAACAGGAAATGAGCCTTGCACTATTTGTCCTGAAATAGATAAATAGGAACTAAGGAAGCAAGGGAAACCATTTAAAATCGTGATTCTAAATGCATATTTCATGTAGCTTTTACTAATCCACTGGTTCCTAATTAGTACCATGCGAGAACAGAGGACGCTATTTTGAAACTTAACAATATAATAACTTAATCACCATTATATAATGATTTAAGCTCTAATATGTTTGCAACCAATAAATATGCAGAAAGCATAAAATGATGGCCTGATTAGATCTAAAATAAACACATTTCATTTAGTGCTTCACTGTCTTGATATGAGCAAAAAGGAGACCCCACACAGAGTTGCACCAAAGCATGTTGGCTCTCACGGAAAACCCACTCACCACTTCCCTTCCCTGATTCTTGCACCCCTCTCTGCTCATCAGAGGAACAGTTACCAAGACATGACATATTGTCTTAGGACCCCTTCCTCCTTCGGAGGGATGCTGGAGGTGGCATTCCTGTAACCAGGCATATCTGGGTTCCAAACCTTACCAGCAGGAGGGCCTGAGGCTAAGTCCAGCATGGGCAATGAAGGAATGGGAGACCCTTCAGAGCATTTTCAGATGACTTTGCACTTCTTGAGCCATACTTTCTGCAAATGGACTATGAGAAGGAACAGCTTCTGCCCTAGGAATCATGTAGCTAATGGGGGGGGCGGGGGTGGGGGGGCGAAGCACTATCAGAAAGCCTAGGCAAGGAGAGCAGGACATAGCAGCATCAAAAAGAAAACCCATCCCTTGACTCTAGGATTCATCGGGCCGCTCCTGTCTTGGAATCTTCATCACTACGTGACACATCAGGACAGTTAAGCACACAAAAAAAATGAACCCTGGTGATTCTGGACTTCTAATCACAGAGGGGCAGTGTGCTGGGGCTTATTCTTTTAGGAGGAGTGTTTTCCACTATGGATTTCATCGGAAAACAGAATGAAAAGATGGAAGCAAATGAGTCAACTTCTTCAGTTACAACCCTGGCAAGATTAATAGCTAGCCTTATCGTCCTAGGCTCCACAAAGAGAAATGGGCTGGATAAACTCTGACTTATTGCCTTATCCTCCCATTGCCTTTCAGAACAGTTTTGCCCGGCTTTGTCCAAATAGACTGATATGACATGTAAAAATTACTTCTCTCTTTTTTTTTTCTTTGAAGGCTTTGCGTAAGACTCTTCAAATCTGGCTTAAAAGTAGGCCAGTGGGAAAAAAAAATAATAATCCATCCTTCAAAGAACAGAAGTCAATCACTGAATGCAGCCTGTTTTGGGTACACAGGCTGTAGAAGGTTACAGAAGGCCAGTGTAACATACAAAATCTCCCTAGAACACTAATCTGTGCCTAGCAATTCAATGAGATAAAAATTTGATAACACATTGGCTGGCTGTGATTGCCCAGGGAAAAACATCTCCTTCATAATAATCTTATTATAGGCTAGTCGAGCTATTTTTGTGCCTATTCTTTGCGCAGAGCAATTTATTTTTATGGCTAGTAAAAGGAAATAAATTTCTCAGAAATGGCTCCTCAGTGAATTGGGGTCTGTGTAGCTCATTTTACGTTTATAGATAAGCAAAAGGTCAATTGAATGTTATGTCTTTTATTGCATGGCCTGCTAAGTTTTCACATAAGAGGAAGAAATAATACCACTCTACCGTTCCCCTCCAGGAGCCTTGTTTGAGGGGAGCCTTCTGTTTTGGGAGGTTGGAGCAAGGCACGGAAGATAAGCCACTCGTCACAAGGCATTTGTCTTCCTTGCGAGATTTAATAGAGAGCTCAAGATCAGGTATAGTAGATATTGCTATTGTGAAGAAAACCTGGTAAGAAATGGGCTAGGACTCTCTAGCGTTCTCATCAGTTCTCATCTTGTATAGATACACCCAACAACACTAACTTACAAGACAGTGCTCAGTGTCTTCTGTGGCGTTTCCATCCCTGGCCAGAAGAAGCTGCAATGTATGGAAGCACATCCCCTCTCACATAAGTTAGATATAAAGCTTGGATCTTTCCAACACTACCTTGCTCCAGTTTTACCTGCTGACAGTCACCCTAACTGTGGTATATCTCACTCTTTCCCCACTTTGCCTTTTCTTGTGCTGCACTTGGCATAACAGGGGCTGTGATCTCAACTGACCTTTAAGAGAAGGGATTAATGTGAAAACAGTTAATGCAGCAAGTGTGGCTGCAAAACCTCACAGCACGTTACAGCTGGGAAGAAAAAACCCACTTTATGGAAAGAGCGGCTCCCGTGAACACCCAGCAGCACGTTCTTGACATTTTGAGTGCGTTCACAAGCGTAACACTGTGCAGAGGGCAGCGAATGCCAGAGCCTGGTATTTCTAAGCTGTGCTGTATTTTCTTTGTGGACACGAAACAAAAATACATGCTGAACAGATCCAAACAGTTTCTCATTACACACGCACAGCTCTCCACTTTCATCCTATCTTCCTTTTAGGAATCCTTGCTATGAGCCCTCTCCTCTGCCCTTAGGCTCTCTTCTCTTTAGAGTTGCCTCATCCTCTTCACGCACCAGCACCCATGGTCTGCATTAGTAGGGCACAGCCTATGAGTGAATCCTCTGATCCACTGTTTTTCCAAGCCCAGTTGGAGAAACAGCACAGACAAAAAGGTCTGAGATATTTTTGGAGAGTTAGTACACCCATGGGTGCGTATCTTCTTTGTGATCTTGTTGCAGTGCTGAAAGAGCAAGTCCCAACTATGCCTTTTATAAGTTCTGCCAGTTTGATAAACACATTGATTCTCTTGATAATAAAACTGTTGGAGGAAGGCAAGCCTTGCGCTTCCACCTTTGCTCTGATAGATTTGACCTGCATGCTCCTGCGTCTATAGAGACACAGGGAAAGCAAATGAACTATGACTGAGCCCTCATTTCTGAACAAATCACACCCTACCCTCACTTTAGATGTACTTAAATATCACTACTGGGTATTTAAAGTTAATCAGAGAGAGCATTATTCAAATAGCTTTTTAGCAGCGATTCTGCCCTAGAACTTCCATTGCGTTTGTGTGTGCATTGGCCACGTGGCTCAGCATCTGCACCCTGCACCCTTCCTGCTCTCCTTTCTCATTTAGAGTTTGATATCTGAATTATGTGCCAGTTATGCTGCTAAAACGAGCTCTTAGAAATAACCTTTTTCTCATCCAGTGAAGCAGTTACAATTCCCTGACATAACTCATCTAATCACCACCCCAATGAGCAGGGCTTAATCTAAATGCATGTACTGAGCACCTGCCACATGTACTCTTCATTTATCTTACACGGCTTTACGTTAAAACCTAGCATGGGCCTTTGATACATTATAGATGACTATATCAGGCTGTACACAGTGTAAATTAGGACCAGCCACTCAAAGGACATTACAATTATCTCCTCAGCGATACATAGCTTTAATTAAGCTACTGCCACCTTGAGGGATTAACAATCAGATCCTAGGCCATATAAGGCAAGAACATGAAATGCAAAGCCCTGATTATTTTGGCACCCTCAGAGCACTTGAGCTGTAAAAATTAAAATGCCTTGGAAGGAAGAGCTCATAGCTGAGAGATTGTATTACCTGCCAATGCAACTGCCTGCGTATTCGCTGCAGTCAAGAAACATCCCCGAGACAAGCCTGAATTTTTTAGCAGGGGGAGAGCTCAGACAGAGTTCACTGTTGACTTGGCGAAGCTGACTGTATTTCACACAAGAGGTAACTGGAAGTTCAACCTTTTATTCCGCCCCCCCTCCCCCTTGTCTCTTTATTTTAAAGATAGTCTGTAAGTGACAGAGTTTAGCTTGTCTAATCTCTTCGGGTTTTTTTCTACGTATCTTCTATTCTGCTGTTGACTTACCAAGAAGCATTAATTTCCTTAGGGAGCAAAAATGGTTGAGGTCTAATGGGCTTGTTTTTCCAGCTCTCATCGCTGAGAGAAGAAGCCTGGCTGCGATCTCTGTATCTGCAGTAGAGCTGCAGATTGCACTGCAATTTTTCAATTCTGTCCTTAGAATAATGACCATGAGTCACGGTAACAAGCTTTCCACAATGCACATCTGGAACTAAGAACTCCAACTAAAAACCAAGCCCACAAAAGCCTCCAAAGGTTTTCATAAAGGCTCTGTGTCCATGCTCAAGTCATTTCACTTGACTCTTTGTCACTGGTGCTGTTGTAGCACCAATGGACAGCACACAGCAGGAGGCCAGGGTGGTTTTGGGGCTGCACATTGGCCTGTTGAAGCAAACACGCAGTTTTATACACCATGTTGAACAGCAGGGTTGAATATCTTGGTTCTCTTTCCAGCTCCAGAGCCCTGTTCCCTCCAGGCTCTTTGCAACTTGCGGTTGCCCATCAGCCATGTCAGGTTGGACGCACCACGGTGTTCTGAAAAGGGATTCCAAAACAGGGTCTAAAATACAACTGCTAGGAGTAACACCCGTGAACTCAGCCTCAGAGAAAAGGCCTTATGACACTGTCCAATAGACTCATTCAGTAAAGGCATTCACATATCTTGGAGTTTAGCTCAGGGCCCAGCAATCAGTTGAACTCCCTGAACTTCAGCCTGGATGTAAGCACGGTCACTGCCCAGCTTTGCCTCTCTCATAAGTGCTTTTCCCCATTCCCCATAGGTGACAGACAATAAAGCTTTTTCTTTAATGACGAGTTTAATTTCAGGAAGCTGTAGTCATAGGATTTAATAAGAAATGTAATGCAAGTTCGATGGCAACACCATTTATTAACTGTTTGAATTTACTGTGCATAAAAATCTATAAAAGCTACCAATAGCAGTGTAATGGACTAAGAAAACTCACAGATTTGGAGAAAATAAAGTTATCTCAAGCGGTACAACCAGATACTGCTATAAGATTAAACCTAGTTTATGTTCTTCGCCGCTCAAACCAGGACATGTCAAAGTGAAGCAACAAGCTGGTTCCTCTTAGATTCACCCTTTCAGCATCCCTCCCAACCTGCCCTCTCCCTTCTCAAGAACCTCCGAAGTTCTCTGCCTTCAACTTGATTCCCCTCTCTTTTCTAGATACGCCAGTGTCCTTAACACAGCCTTAATCGCACGCTCCTTAGTCACACATTAATGTCTTTCATCTGGAGACAAACAGCCTTTGGAACAGAGAAATGATGTTTGAGACCTTCCTCAGCCCATGGTTGCTTCAAGCCAGGAGGCAGATATCCACACATTTTTTGCCTGTTGAATAGCTAAGGAAGTGCACAGGAACACTCACAATGCATAGAGAAGTGTACGCACCCTCAGGATACTGCTCAGGCCTGACAGCTGCTAGAGCTTTCCTGGTTCCTTCAGCATCATACAGGAAAGATGAAACATCCTTTTTACTAAAACGATGCCTAGGGTGCATGTGAGGAACACACATGGAACAAGCTTCACTTATTTTTCAAATTTAAGCTTAACACCACAAATCCTGAGGACTAGCTCTTGAGGGTATGGGAGCTGAAATCCCATAGTCTCCTCTGAAGAACCCACCCCAAAACACTTAAAACACTCTCACTTCTCTCATAAAGAGATCCTCTGTCTTTTATAGAAGGGGATATTGCACATGCCTGCATGCTTAGTCCACTTTTAGAAATGTGCTAAAGCCAGTTCAGTTTTATGATCCCAGTACAATGTGTGATATATGTCTCCGGATATTTAGAATATATACCTTAGATGGGCAAGAGGTAAGCAATATTTTTGGTGATAGGAGGCTGCCAGTGATAATTCAGAAGAGCATGAAAGCAGAAGGAAAAAAAAAAAAAAGAAAAAGAAAAGCAAAAACGACAAAATCCCAAGACATTCCTTAGCTGTGAATTTCCATGGGCAGCAGAGCTGTGTAAATACTACTGGTTCTGGTGATCAGCTGGTGGCTGTGGCAGTGCTGGAGATTAAACATAACTCTAGTGATGCTAATGACTTTCTGTTAATTTGCAGTAGCACCACAGGATTTAAAACCTCCTTTCTCACATCAGTGACTACATGTACCTCTCATCACTATGAAAACCCAGTATGGACTCCTCCCAAAATAAATGGAGCAGAAAAAACATGGGCTTCAAAAGGGTCAACTCTGCATTTTCCAATATATACATGAATTCATAAAGGCAACAAAACGGATTATTTTTTAAATTTTCTTTTATAAGAAATGCGATAAAAGAATCGTTCTCCCCTCAAACAATATTTTTAGTTCCATAAAAGAAAGAATATTAAAAAGGAAGGGAAACTGAAGACAAAGCCACGTTATTTTGACAAAAGCAGCTATTACACAGATTGCCAAAATTGAAGTCAGCAAATACTATGCATAAACAAGCTGAATACACTTCCACCTTCTCTAAGTAGACATCTGGACACACATCACAGAGACATTAGCATCGCCAGATGTGCGGAATTCTCTAAATTTAGTGCAGGATTGGGTTTTTTGTTGTTATTTTGGGGTGGGTTTTTTGGGGGGGTGGGTTTTTTTCTAAGCTCATGTGCTTTGCTTAAGAAGTAGACAAGAAGGTTCTGAAAGGTTTCTGAACCGAGTAGTTGTCAAATGCCCAGCATAAATCAAACTTGACAGGGCAAAATGGAACGCTGATTTTACTCCCCCCCAGCACCAGCTTCTACTCAGATCAATATAAGTTTCCAAACGTTCAGAGCAAATGTAAGTAAAACTGTTCCAGTACCATAAACATTCCTTTCATTGTTTCCCCCCGTCCTTTTTTCCCCCCCCAGATGCCATTTGGATGGGGCTCTGCAAGCCCTTCTCCATTTGACACTCTGCTTCCCCAAGCAGGCTGTCAGAATTTGATTAATGGTTCAGATCATGCACACCACATTTGCCAAAGACATGAAATACTCTGTTCAGCTCTGACTTTGCAAGGCGCATTCTCCCTCTGATAAGCTGCCTGCAAGCCCACAATATATTTTCATGCCTTGCTTTCCACGAGACCTGTGAAATTTCTCCCCAGCAGTCAAGCCCCAAGCTGAGGTTTTTCATGGCAGGTGGCCCAATTTTGTTATTGTTTCAATTGCACGATGATGTGGATGGATCCACATTGGTCACGTATTGTACATGAGCGTAATGTACATAAAAAAAGATAACGTTCCCATGGTGCTGGAGTTCCTCTTGAAATAGTATATGGAAAAGGAATATGTGTGTGCCTCTAGAATAGTCTTTATGTACAGAAAAACATACAGAGTTGTTACAGAAGAAATATCTGGGCTGATACGTATGTTTATTGCTGCTCAGTCTCCAGGGATTTTCATCTAAGACTTTCCCTTTAGGCAGCAGTCTAGTAAATGAGATTAGTCAGAGTCCTTGAAAACAATAGTTCAGACGGCAGGTGAAGAAGAGCTGCTGCGCCGAACCTGGGCAATAACCCAGTCCAGGTTTTCATGAGATACTCTCCCTTCCCAGTCAGGTCAGAAGCAGAGAGTGTGGGAACAGCTCTTGGGGTTTTTTTAGGATGCTGCAAGGATTTTTACTTCTGGACACATATACTTGTCTAAAGCATCTTTTATTCCAGAAGGTCAGACAACTAAGTGATTAAGTCCAGCTGGAATAAGCTTTGGAGCTTGGATAGGTACTGTCTGGCTTGACATAAAAGGGACTGAACTCCACAATTAAAGTTCTGAAAGTTGATTACACTAAAATCATTTTAGCTAGGAGCTTCACAGGGTTGCTATTTCTAAAGCAGACACAAGGCAGGGACCAATAACTCCCTGGAGAACCACTCTACAGCTGCAGAGAGGAAGATTGTGGCGCAGAAAATGGAGAAAAGTCCTTGATCTTTCCTTTTCTCCCTCACCGTTGTCCCTCATAGCTTTAATAGAAACAAAAATCTAAAGGCCTAATTCTGTGCTATAAAGCCAGTTCCAGTACAAACATTTGAAAACGGTGAAGTCACAAACATTTAATGCTAATGAGCCTGAGCCTCATCCTCACACTGCTCAAACAGCTGGATTAAATTCTGTTCTGTGCTTGATACAGAACATTTTTAATCCCTCCTAATCTTTAATTTTCCCCAGTTCTAGGAGCTATCTAGTAGAAGTGTGAGCAGGACCTAATGTCTCCAAGCCAGAAAAATCAAGCAGTAGCCACTGAAAACACATACGTGCTCTTTTTATTTACTTCTTTATGTACAATGGTGGCCCAGAAGGTCACGAGCATGTTTTACTGACTGCTGTAGAAGTATATAAGAGCAAAACTGTAGCTTTGAAAGCTATTCTATTGGAAAGCAAGAATGGCTATTCGCTGTTTTTTCAAAACAAAACAGCTAAAGAACATTAATTTATCAAGACGTTGATTTAACATTTATAAAAAACGGCATACTCTACACAAGTCTCTATCTTAAAGCATGGAACTCTTTGCCACAGGTTATTTTAAAGAGCAAAGCAGCAAGGATTACCACTTTTGGCATTCATAAATCAAATGCTATTTATTTTTCTGAATCTCCTTAGTTTTCATCATCCCTTCGGTAGCCTGAGCCAATTCACCCATCTCAGAAAACAATGGCAGGAATGCTGTGAGTTTCCAGCTCTCCCCTGCAGTCTTTTCCACCCACCAGTTCCAGAAACTCACCTAGACTAAATGTTTACAGGACAGAAGAGTTGTCAGACACTTATCCTTCACCATCTGGTGGTAATTTGCACCCCTCCAAAATAATCTCTTTTTAGGAGTTCAAACACAAAGTTCAAAGGAAAACCTAAGAATAAACAACATATCCCACCTGGTATTGAAACCCCAGGAGAATTTCAGCATTACCTGATGTCATCTTGAAACCATAAATCTCCCCAGGTTTACACCAAGGTTCAGGACTTTGCTGGGACAAACTGAGACTTTTCACGCGTTTTTCACACCAGCTTCACATGATCCTCATCAACAGCACTGATGAGTTTTTCAGAAGGAGAGAACAGACCTGAAAAATCCCAGCTTTTGAGGACGCTTATAGTTTAATTCTCAGCCTACATTTGAATGGCTTCTATTCACCTTCCTGTCTATAACAGGCTAAGACAAATCAGTCCATGCTCAAGAGCACAGGTAGAAGTCAGGATGAAGATGTGTGTTTTGGGGGACAGATTCAAACTCTGTGCAACTCAGAGTAGGAATACAAGTATTACATTAGCCAACAAACGCCACAGAAATAAAGTTCATTATTTGAAGATGAAATATTTCAAAGAATAAAACACAAGACAGCCCATACCCTAGAACCCTGGCCTTCCTGCATGTGCCATTTTATTATTCATTAGAATCTGCACTATTCGGACTGAAGTCCGAATTAGAAATGTTATAGGTCTTCAAGAAAGAGTCATTCTCACCTTGCTCAATGGCCATAGTTAGGGGTATGAGAGCTCTCTGAGACACTTACTCATGAAGATCTATTCAGAGAATTAAAATCCAAAGTTTACAGCCTCTTTTTTCAAGCAATCTGCCACTTTGTAATCTGCGTATCGCTTCCAGCTATTAGAGTTTACGTGTACTTTGATTTACTGTCACAAAAAGGGACTATGAGGACAAAAACCCTCCTAAAGTAAGGGTTTATTAATATTCACATCACTTGACATTTGTGCAGAAACATTGTCCTAAGCTAACAGAACACGATCAAGCTTAACCTTCTGATTTTATGCTTTTAGTAAGTGAACAAGTTTAATGCTTTTAAACCCTTATTAACTGCTCTTCAGTCCCTGCCTTTACAGCATAATCTCCATCAAATGCTGCTGAAAATGTCCTCCAAATAACCTTGAAAAGAATCAGAATATGCAGAAAGTCCATTTTGAGCAGCACAACAACTAGTTTTGAAGACTCAAATGAAAACGGATGTCAAAATGAAAGAGGATTGCCCAGGGAAGGTGATGCCTCAGTCACCTCCTACTAACCAATTTCTTTGAGAACATGATACAGTCTGAATTTACCACCGAAATAAATGCCCTGTCCTACATACTTTGAAGGGGAAAGAGCAGTCAGCTGTGTCATATGTATCAAATGAAGAATCTCAAGGTGTTTTTTTCAGGAAACAGGAGCCTCAGGGGATTGGGGGGGGGG
>VXBO01001913.1:310254-326759 GCA_013400135.1 Rhinoptilus africanus | reverse complement strand
GGGGAAGAAAAAAAGAGAATTATTTCCCATATGGGTTCCCAACCTGCTTATTGAGCAGATCCACATCAACAAAACCTGTTTTCCATGCTCTAGCAACTTAAAATGAGTTGTATAAGCTTAGTTTCTAAAGCCTCAATAATTAGGTACACAAGCTCAATTAGCATCTACTCATTGGTACTCTCAGCAAAAGAAGTAAGAGTTGAACTGTTTTGGAACACTGGTAGATAGTCAGGGCTGTTCATCCTGGAGAAGAAAAGGCTCTAAGGAGACCTTATAGCCCCTTCCAGAACCTAAAGGGGACCTACAGGAAAGATGGGGAGGGACCCTTTATCAGAGAGCATAGCAATAGGACAAGGTGTAATGAAAAAGGCTGGATTTAGATTAAATATCGTGAAGAAATTCTTTACTGTGAGGGTGGTGAGACACTGGCACAGGTTGCCCCAAGAAGCTGTGGGTCCCTGGAGGTTTTGGAGGCCAGGCTGGACAGGGCTTTGAGGAACCTACTCTAGTGGAAGGTGCCCTGGCCCATGGCAGAGGGTTGGAAGTGATCTTTTAAGGTCCCTTCCAACCTAAACCATTCTCAGATTCTATGAATTTTAGGCCAGAAGGAAAGTCGCAGCTGTGTTGTTCTCTTGCAGAACAGAAGTCAGCAAACTGTACAGACTATTTTTCTGTCACAGCTACTGTTTGAGTTGGTGCATTTTACATGGAGGAGGGAAAATCCACAGCGGATCTGGGTGAGTGAGTGGTCAGTTACCTTGTGTTAAAACTAGCAGTGTTCTGCTTCAGCCAGCTTTACCTTCCAACCACTGGATCTCATCACATGCTTTACTTACCACCTCCGGATTAATGGAGCTGTCTATTATCTATTAGTGGATCAAATCACCTCTTAACCTCCTCTTCGATAAACTTAATAGATTGAGGGAAAGGGACATTTAGCTTTCTCAAAAGGATGTGGAAGAATATCAGTCCTTCAACATCCCCAGAACAGGGTTTGTGCAGGAGACGTGATCAGTGGCAGGTGTTGTACCAGTCCCCAGGGGCAGGGTATTCAATCCAGGCTGGTTGAGAAAAATACAGATTTGAATGGAAAATTCAAGGTCACCTAATGAAGATTGCTTCCTTCCAGCCTTAGTTGGCTCCCAATACAATATTGCCTTTGATATTTCCCAATGCTTGGCTTTTCCAGCAAAGTCAGGTTTTTAGGGGTGTTTATTTTTTTAAAAAAAACCCCACAACAACAAAAAAAACCCCAAATCCCACCACACTTCATATCAATTTTAAAAAGCAAAAATAATTGCAATGCACAAGCATCATAGAATTTTCTTCCCCCCCCCTTCTACTTTTATCTTTTCAGTCGTTTCCAGTAACCCATAGAACCATACCAAGCAATAGGCAATTATGCCACGCGCGTCATAATAGAGATGCACTGTTTATGATCCAAAAAGCCTACAGCAACAGTATCCCTTTAGACTCGAGGGGAACCATTCGCCGCTCGCTTGCTTGCTAAAATTGTTAACAGTTGGCTGGACTATAAGCCACCTGCGGCTCAGCTGTGCATGAATCTAGGGGCTGTTACTGTATTTTTAGACAAATACATCACAAAACCTCAGACTATCTAATATGAAGTCACCTTTCAAAGCAAAGAAAACAAAAAACTATAATATTATTGCCGTTTAGGAGAGCCTACATGTTTCATGGTTGTTTTGAATACTGGTGAATCCAAGAGAATAGGCTGGTTTCCAAGAATTTTCTCACTTATCTTCTGTTATTGGCACAAATAAGACCAATTGCCAACTTCAGAACTAACCTCACAATTTACTCATAAGGATTTCGCCACCATTGTGTAAACACAGCTGAGAACCAATTATCAGAATTAATAATCAAGTTCCTGGTGTATGAATATGCATACAGTTTTCATTGCTTTAATATTCTAGTCTTATCATTCACCGAGTCCCAGAATATTTCTGCCAATAAACATGTTTATTCAAGTACTTGCAGGCAGCCAGCATGCAAGGGGCATGAGAACTGGTGAAGTAAATTAATTTAGAAAGAAGAACAAGGATGAAGAAAACCAGCTTGCTTGCTGAGCACTCATCTCACCATTTACTCTTCCTTCCACTTCTCCCAAAGTATTTATCACGTCCCTTGACTTTCTTGTTATAACAGAATCTCAAAAGTAGCAACATCATCAGAAGTAGCAGCAGGGGAGAAGAGAGAAGCAGGAGGTGGAAATAGCCCCAGCACTGTATGATTTGTTTCAAGATAGGGTTGCTTCCGAGGATTAATGAGTACGTCCTCCTCGAAGATGAAACTCATCATGATTGTTACCTTTAATAACCCCGCTTCCTCAGAAAAGCCCTCAGTGCCAAAGATGAGACTGTGAGCCGGCAGCTTGCATTATTCATGAGGGCTGGTGGAAAACAATCATCTGCTCTGGCATTAATGGGCTGTAAAGAGTTGCTTTTGACAAAACCATTTAACACCAGCAATAAAATAAATAAATTAATAAGGGGGAGGGGACAGGGAGCACAATAATGATGTACTGATGTAACACACCCTGGAAAATACTGGTTTCTTAGATCACAGGCTCTTCCATCAAGTCCCCCTCACGAGGAAGAAGGAAAAAAAAAGAATCTAAAAAAAGGAATCTTCTTGTGCTGAAACGGTGAAGTGTTGCAGGGGTAACTTTGGTTTGCGGTTGGAAAACAGTAGATCTTGCAGAGGAAAACACAGGTAGACACCAAAGGAAGATATCTCTGCTCTGAGCAGAGAAGGAGAGACAGAAATTCTGGAATGGTTTTCTAATTTCTTCTTAAAACAGCAGCAGGAAAAAGATTCAGAGGGGGAATGACAACAGATCTGCTGGCTCTACCTGTATCATAGTCTGGGTGGATTTCCACGGCTGATTTCTACACATAAAAGTGATACTTGTTCTCTCCTCATTAAAATAAGGATAGTTAAGCTTGCATTCCATACCAGGGTATGCAGGTGTCCAGGTAGGGGTTTCCCTGCCTGCACTTGAGGCCAGGTGAGAGTTTGAGATTATTAAGTGAAAATTATTCTTTTTGTTAAGCGCTTAGCTAGGCTAGGCAGTTCAATTTCATCTGTCAGATCCACTTCGTAGCAGCACACAGAAGACCAGCTTCGGAAAGAGTTTTGCACTGCTTTCTTTTATCCAGTACATTCCAACCCATTTGGGAAGTGTGACTTTTTTTAAGAAAAAAAATAAAATAGTATTTCACAATGCTATTGGGGCCTTTGAGTTTCTTAGTTCTTGTCAGGAAATATCGTCAGATTTAATTTTTATTTTAATCTGCACAAAACATTCTGCAATTGGGAGGTAAGATTACAACAAGACAAAGAAAATAAATATTAAACATTTGCTTGGCTAAAACTCAAGTCTACACTTACCATACTGCTCATGTCACATTTCATTTATTTCCAAGTAGACTTCGTTTGTAAAAAAGGAAAAAAATATTTCAGAAATACTTATGCTATTTGTTTAATGATCAAACCAGTGGCATGGGAATTGTTCAGATATTTATCAGTGAAACTTTTCCTGGGTTCAGGAACCAGAGGCCAGAGTCTTTCAGAGGTCACCCTGTTCACCCCCTACCCCAGAGCAGAGCTGGTCATTGTTGTCATCCACAGGGACATGGTTTGTCCTGCTCTCAGAGACCTCCAAGGGCAAAGGCTCTAACATCTCCTCAGCTTACCTTTTCTCATGTTTTCCAGGTATCAGTCTTCTTGCCTTTTTCCAAGTCAACCAATCCACAAGGAAAAATGTTACAGAGTATCACAAGTGCCACAACAATTACCACCAAGGGCAAATTATAGCACACATATCAGATCATTTGTGCCATCAACTAAATTATAAAAACGTGGCCTTCTGGATCTTACTCCAACAGACCTGGATCCAGTAAAGCTTTCCAGCATGTAGTTAATTTAGCAGGCTATTTTTCATCACCATCCAGGGAAAGCAATTGAACACATGCTTAATTTCAGGCACTCACCTAAAACTTACGGCTTATAGGGAGACTAAAGTGTTTATTGTGTTTTGATGAACCAAGCTGTTATGCACAGATCTAACCATAAGCATATGAGCCAGCAGGGTTATTCATGTTCTAAAGTCATACACCTGTTAAGTGCTTTATTGGACTGAGGGCATAATTAGTGCAAAATGTAGCTATATTTATTTAATAAAAAGCAAGGCTAATGACTAAAATTATTTTTAAAACAGCAGGATATTTCCAGAGGCCAAGTGTGAAACTAGCTCCTACTCCAAGATCTAATTTTGCATCCTCTTTGAATCCAAAGAGAGACAAAACAATTGCTGCGTTTTTTCTCAGTCCCACAGAAATCATATTTGAATCAAATTATCTTTTGTATTTATCAGCTAAATAATTCTGTCAACTGTCCAACAACTGCAGCAGCCCCAGGAGCTTTTGTAAACTATCTGATGAATGATTGGTTAAATAGATCTGCTACAATTATTCTGGTAATGAAAAACAAAAACGACAGCATGTCTTCTCCAGCACAAGCTAAATCCTATTTGCTGCTTTTTGGTAATAGGCGATATTGTATTTCTTTATTAGTGAGGATTTATTTGTGTGGGTAATTGCAGAACTCAAAATAGCTAAAGAATTTTTTTTTTTTTTCTGAGATAGGATCTTAAAAAACCAACATTCACATTGCCCGGTCTTATCATAATGTAACATTTCACTTAATGAAACTCAAGAATGACTCAAGCATCCCTGAATTTATAGATTCTTTGTGCGTTAAGAAACAGACATGAGCTCAGACTTAGACCATAATGAATAGCAGAAAGAGCATGAACAAACAGCTATTTATACGAGAGCAGTGTCTCCACAAAAAGCTACAAGGTCTTTGGGTCAAACTCTCAGCTGATGTAAATACCTCTTTGCATTTTATTAGAAATATGCTTTAATAAAAGCACAACAAGGTGTCAAAACAGACCCATCAAACACATCTCTTCCAGAAGCCTTCCATAATCCATCTACAAGCTGTCTGAGTCGCATCTCTGGAAGAGACAGAAAAATTAAAATATCTTTCATCCTACCACAATAAGTTTCTGATGAGGCCTAAGCTACTGACCAACAGCTAGTGAAGCTAATGAAGTACAATCCTGCCATTCCAGTGTCGTAAAACCTGTGCTCAGTCATCAGGTCGAAGAGGTTTATCTCAGGGAAAGCTCTTATTTCTCCACCCTCTGGGTACGACGGCTTGATTTCATTTTTTTTAATTGTCAGAAAAAGAAATAAAAGGTGAAAGAGGCTACTTTGGCTCTTGTATGGATCTGAGTTTTCTCCAGCAATGATACACGTGGGAATCCATCCTCTGTGGAGGGAATGTATAAATGATCAATATAGGTAATTTTTAAATTTTTAAATTATTTTTTTTTTCACCAAATCCAGCCACTACAATCTTTGTGAATCTTTGAATCCAGAAGGAAAGGTATCCAGGATCGCCTAAACATACTCTGACATATGTTTTGATTCAGCACACGTACCTTGTACTTTCGTGTGCTTTGCAAGTGTTTCTACAAACCAGGCTGTATTTAAACAAAACAGAAGTCATTTTATCAGGAGAAGAAAGCTCTCCTGCAGTTTAGAAAAAGTACATGCCAAAAATGCAGAAATAAGGCATAAGCAACGGTTAACTGACTACTTATTGAAGAGACAAGGGAATTTCAGATCTGCTATGTGAATAAGCAACCACAGCAAGCCTTTCGCAAGCAGAAAAGACTTTGAAATTTGCTCAAAAACACTCGTCTGGCAATTTCATATAGGCAACAACCCATAAAAACCATGATCCCATCACCGGCAGTTCACTGTGTGAGAAATCCCTGGATGAATGCCACACAGGTATGCTTAGCTTGTGAGAAGGTGGCGTTACTTGGTCTGTACAGGGTTTAGGAAGGTCTTAGTTGGTGATCCTAGGGTCCTTGAGGGATAAGTTTATTTGGTTTAGTGGGTGGAGAGTTATATTTATTTGCAATGAGTGTTGCGACACCATGGCCAGAGCACGTGCATTATGGAAAATGAGAGAAAACAGGTTGATCACAGTTCAAATGGCCTGGTCACTTCTTCCCACACTCTTGAATATTAAGTGTCACTAGTAAGTTCTGAAGCAGTGTTATTTTACCATCACCGGTAAAATTGTGGCCACATAAAAGCAAAGAAAAAGTTGTGATTGACTTCACTAAGGCTAGTGAATTCCCTAGAGGGAATTTCTAAGCCACAGACACAAAAATACTGAAGCACAGAGAAGAGCTGACAAAGCACTCACAGCACAGACACAGGTGAGATGGACTGAAGAATTCAAGCTTCTGCAATTTAACGTTACTGAGAGACAAAGGTTCTGGCATAATCACAGCCTCTAAAGGGAGCACATTATAACACCAGCTACACAAATGAGTTTACATGAAAACATGGAGGCCTTTTTACTTTTCAAACAGTAAAAAAAAAGCTTAAATTTTAATATTACATGGACGCATAGGTTTGTGTATTGTTGTCAGTTTTTAGTTGGTGGCTTGTGGGGTGTTTTTTTATTTCTTCCAAGGATGATCAAGGTCAGTCTGCAAGGTCTGTGGAGCTAAATCAAATGCAAATTAAAACATGAACACACAGCAGATCATAATATTCAATAAGGCAACTTTGGAAAGAGCGTAAGTGAATTAGAAGGCTGAAGACATAATTCATTTTCAATGGATAATGTAAAGCTACGTGGGAAGAGCACAGAGTAGGCTCAGAGTAAGAAACTAGATAGATGGATTTAGCAGGTAACACATAATGCATCCCTGAGGTGACTAAATTTCCCTGAAGAATGAACCAATTCTTGCACCTGTGCAACAGGGTTATGAAACTCTGGGGAATGAAATACCCTGCCTAGAAGTTAAAATTTGTTATTACGTATGCAAGATGTAATTCATGAATATCTGTGCAAAGGGAACTATTTTCCATAAAAACGCAGCTGTGTTTTGAGCATAGCATCCCACCAAAACCGAGAACAAACTCCAGTGAGTGAGGGAGAATAACATGCCTTCTGATGGCCTCATGCTGACGCACAGTCCTTACAAGAAGGGCAAAAATCAAAGCTCATCTGCACCCACAGCAAGGAACAGGAACTACTGAGAGGCAAAGTGATAGTAATACCTGTATAAGATGATGTCTAAAAACTTGCCTGGTACTGAATTCCCCCACTATTCATATTTTTAAAAAATAATAAATCAAAAAAACCCCCAAAAAATCACAAATGGAAATGAGTAAGGAGAAAAAGTTTTAAAAGAGTCTTGGAGCCATAACTATTTGGCACACCCTAGAAAACAGGTAGAAAGTGAAGTTTGTGTGTGTTTGTTTCCAGTGAGATGCTTTATGAAATTAAGGCCAGAGAGCTGATTTCAATCCGTTTGCAATCTCAGTTCTCTCACTTGCAGTTTTCCCATACATAAAATGGATATCCAACTCCTTACCAACACTTTATGATGCCAGCTGAATGGAATAATAGAACAGACAAGAAATAGTGGGGTTTTTTCCTTTTTAAATATGCATTTTGGGAGCATCAGAGGCTCTCACTGATTCAAAAAGGCACAAGCTCGTTCCGCCAGCCTATGAATTCCTCAGAGATCTACTCTGAAACAGCCACTCCGCTCAGGTGGCTGCACAGAGGATGCTCTCCCCCCCTCAGACTGAGTGTAGCACAGAGGACAAGCTGTAAAAAATCAGGCCATAGCAGACACAGCCCCCACGACAGGCGAGATGCCGTTCGTTCCCTGGCGGCAGCAATCCTTAAGTAGACGATGGTCGCTTTGTAAATTTGGTCCTCGTTAAAACGGGTGATTACATAATCTCATGCTAATTCTTGCAGCAATTCCCCCGCACACAGCTTTCATATTTCTGGGTAATTAGAAGAAAACGTAATCCATTCCTAGAGACACATTGCTCTTAACATTTTCTTTTCTTTAATAAAGATTTTGCAATTAGACTTCCTTGGCAAACAGCCCAGTTCAGTGACTTTGTGTCTTTTACCTGTAGGATAATAAGCAACAGGCAGGGAGCACAAACAGGTATTAGCATTATGCCTGGCATTTAAATATTTGGAGGAAATAGGAGCTTGTTAGAGCAGAGGTGGCCTTTGTGAGCAGCATCACTGACATCCCCAGTTACTTAACGTGTATCATTAACAGTACCAGCTCCTCTTCTCCCCTCTGCCACTCAGCCATAATTAAATTGCTCACATCAGAGTGCATTAAACAGTGCAAGTTTCCCTGATTTGCTAGTAATCTTATTTCAGAAGTGTCAGCTTTCCAATTTAACAGACTTACTCGTTCTCCTGAAACCACTGTCAGCACCAAACCCTTTCCATTTCTCTTGTAAACTTCAGTGCCTAGAAGTCTCTACGGTGCTGACGAAAATAAAACTACATGTGAGCCCCAGAGTCAGGGATACCCCCACTCTACCTTCCCTGCTTTAATAACCCCTTAGCCTTTTATGCTGTGTTAAAATAAATTATCTTCTTGCAGACTGGGAACAAAGAGGAAAATGACTAATTTTTAAATATTTTTTTAAAATGAGATATGACAGCAAGGTTAAAAACCTGTGATATCCAGTGGCCAGTAGAAGCATATTTGATTCAGCAATAATATATTTATATCAATCTACATACATGTGCTGCACACCCACAAAACAACTTGGGAGACCCGCCTGGAGGCGTTCCTGTGCCCCCTGCTCTGGGTGACCCTGCTCTGGCAGGGGGTTGGACTGGATGATCTCCAGAGGTCTCTTACAACCCTACCATCCTGTGATTGTGTGATTATTGGAAAAATGAGCCGATGAGGACCCCAGCACAGCAGCAGTTTGCCTCTAAGCCTGTGACAGAAATAAAGCACTTATCTGTGAATCTAGAAATACTTTGCAGAGAGTAACCATCGTTTGCACCATCCCTGAAAAGCAGGTCAATATTGTTTCCCTACTTTGGAACGAGAGCACGGAGGCGCAGAGGAACTCAGTGACCGCTAAACATCACATGGCATTGCAATGTTGGAAGAGATAATAAAACTGGGGCGGGATTACCATTGCAGACCTCCTAGGTCATGAAGACACCTTACGGAAATGTGCACGTTGGGAGACTGGTTGGCCACAGCATTAATGCCATTTTATTCTGGTGCAGCTGATAATTTTAGTGAAACGCAGGAAGGAAAAACAACTGACACATCACGTTGCTTGCTATCTAACTTCATTCCTCGAAGGCAGAGCAGGAAGTGACCTACAGACATCAAATCAACTGTCAACTGCCTGTTTCCACTGCTCGGAGCGTAATTAAATTATAAACAAAAGGCACAGTTATTGATCAGTTTAAAATATTTCACCAAGAGAGCAGCTTGTTTTGAGCCCGGGCACCCTGAGAGATTTGCAAGCCTCAACTGCAGCGATCAATCACAGCTCTGCCCTAAAACTCCTTTAGCACATTAAAAAAGGGAAAAAAAAATCCCCCCAAACCAAATGCTGACTTATCCTTTCCCTTTTCCATTCAGAATCTACAAGACTTTCTTCCTTTCCTTTACATTATAAACTGAAGTGACCTCCAAACTTGCTTCTCCCTGGGTCAAGAAAGGATTTTTTTTCCACTAACACCGTGGTAACATCTCATCTATTAAACTAAGGTTCAGGCACCGAACACAGAGAGGCAAAGGATTCAGGAGAGAGCTTGCAAGGTTAACAGCTGACAACAGACTGGAATGGCACGAAGGTTAATTGCTATTTGCAAAGCACTTCAGATAAAAGGTTTTCTGTCCCCATTATAGAAACTTTGAAGTAAACTGCAACCAGTGAGTAATCGGTGTTTGGCATCTCAAAATGCTCAAGACAATCAGACCCTGAATGCTGTCAGATGAGAAATATTTTTGAGAAACAACAAGATAATTGAGTGGCTAGCTGAAGGTAGAACGGCACCAAGAAATTCTGCGTGCTAAGCCTTCACCAGAAAGCCTCAGTATAGATAATAAAGTCAGTTTAGCCTTTATCCAGGAAAAAGCCCTCCAAATGAAAAGACATAGACTAATCTACCTAGCATGAGGGCTTCATCCTTTATTCATCAGTATAAAGGGCAATGCCAGGGAAAAGCAAACAGCATGAGGGAGGAAGAAAAGAGAGCTCTGCAGAACTGACAGTTCCTAAATCCCATTCCTTCCTCCACTTTGTAGGTTTACTGTAATTAGTTCATCAGAGAGGTGAGCGTAGCTGATGATTTTATTCATTTAATTATTCTAAGGAGGCTAGTAAATTATTTCATAAATGTTAAGGGCCCTAGTCATTTTATCTTTGGGAGAGATTAATGGTGAAGAGCCAGATAGTAGGTTAAACAGCTGCAAAAGGTAGAACTTTTGTTTTCCATTTTTACTTTGATTGCACTCCAAGACATCTTCCCACGCCTGCTTCATCAGCACCCGTGGGACATGCCACACTGGATAAACTCAGTAACTCATCTTAGCCTGGGTACTTGCCACCACTGGAGAAATGGATAAACTGCTTCAGAGGAAAGCAGAAGTGGATAATTACCTGAGAAAAGCTTCTAGTTAGCATTCACCAGTCAGACATTAGTTTGTCTGGTATAACATAGCTTTAGTCCTGTGAACTCCCTATGTTCAGGGTTTTTGAACTCTGCTAAGCTTTGCTAATGCCCTTCAGCAGCGAATAACCTTTAGGGCGTGCACATGCAGGGATTGCCCACCCCAAAACACATCACAGGAGATTCCCGATGAGATCACATCCGGCATTTTGAAAGGCAAAATTAAGGCACAAAATAGGAATGATCAAAGGTGATACCACTTAATACTAGCAACAGAGCAAGACAGCCAAGCTCTCCACAGTCACTGGAACATACAATAAGATGGGGAATCTTGCTATAAGAATTTCCAGCAGAGTGATGACACCAGAGAAGTCAAAAGGCAAGCAAATTCCGATCGCAGTCCTATTTAAATCATCTTTTAGGAAGAGAAGGTTTTGGGGTTTTATTTTAAAAGAGGGAACATCGGGGACTGTGCGAGGAAAAGGAAGAGCCTTCTGCATCCAGTTCTTATTTATCAGATCATAAAACCAACCAGAACGTTCATATAGATGTTCATATAGAGGATAGCTTAATCCTTATCCATACATTTATCGAGACAAATGTAGAATTTTGGATCAAGTCCCAAAAATTTTAGCCTAGCTGTTATTCATCATGAGGTACAATTTATTATACCGCCTTCTGGAGGAAACCTGTACAATGAGAAGTGCTGTTCATTTTCAGCTATGGAAAACACACTTTTTTTAGTATAAATATTATGTAAAGCAGCCCTGAGAAGTCAGAAGGAGCTGCAGCCACCAGCTCTTATGTGCTCGACACCCCAAGCAGACAGAGCCCTGCAAACCCTATGGCCATACCCACGTCCTTGCTCCAGGGCGACTCCCAGCTCACAGTGAATGGATGTCTCCTGCTTGGGGGACCGGAGCAAGGAACGCCAGAAGTGAAGCTATCTCTGTGCCCAAGCTCCCTGCCAAACCTGCTGCCAGTTCAGAGGTGTTACAGGGGGTATGGTTACGGGCGGTGGAAGAGAAATAAATCTGGAGAGCGAAAGGTGAGAGTGACCAGAGAGGAGAGGAAAAGTAGAAGTGAAACAACTCTTTGAAGCCAAGCCACATCTTCCTAAAGCAGAGCACCTACACGGCTAGGGCAACACAGGAGCAGAGGGAACATCGCTCAGTCCAGACCAGTGTCACTAATAAAATAAAGCCCCCTGTAACTGTAAGAGGCTGTCATCTGTGCTGTTTGTGCATTCCAAGGAGAATCTCCCATAGATCAAGATAATCCCCTTTCTCGCTTGCGCTTTCAGTCTGTTCATTTTTTCAGTGTCAGCAAGTTCTGTATTGTTTGTAAGCCAAAAAATGACAGCAGTTTGATCTTGGTTCGCCCAATACGCGCTTGCGATGGGACATGTGGCTTCCACACACTGATTCATTTCATTAAGGAGCAGAAGCTGAGTCTGAGACAGTTCTGGGACTTCACTCCAAGAGCTCTGAGACTTTTTCTTAAATGCCTCTCAGGCTTGTTAACAGAAACATAAAGAAAAAAAAAATTTAAAAGACAGCACAGGCTGGTTTGGGGACCAGATAGTTATGGTTTGGTAAAAAGAAAAAAAAAAGGCTTAAGAACATGACCTATGCAAGTCTTTTCCTTGATTCAGAGCTTGGGAGAAAAGCTCTATTTATTGATGTACGAGGGAAGCGAGATAAAATTAAATGCACACCCAGGGACAGGACTGTGAAAAGTCTGCATTCTCCCTAATATAATGAAAAGCCGAGAAGTGTGACATGTTTGCAGATTATTTATTAACAGTCGGACAGAAGCTATTTTAGGCACATGTCTTTAGACACCATTAACAGACTAATTTACTCTCCAGAGTGCCCTTTCAGGAAACAGTAGGAACTAAGTAAACCCCATATATCATTCAGAAGCAGGAACAATTCTCATTGTTTCTTTCCTAAATCTATTTCCTTTCTCAGAACTTTGCCACCATATGGTCAACAAGGAAGCAGCGTAACAGGATCTGATAAGATTAAATTATACATTCTAGGAGCTGGGCCAAGGAGCTTAAATGCATCAGTTACTGAACAAAGACAAACCGCTTGCCATCGTATCAGAAGGGAAAACAAAAGGGAAAGATTTTGCATCTGATCTAATGCACAAAGGGTCTCATAGATACCCTATGGAGGATCAGACGTGGGCATCCAGTTGTTCTTCATGCCTGTGTGTTTAAACAAAGGGCTCCTTCCTGGATATCTTCCTTTTTCCCCCCTCTAAGAGAAGCAGGCGGCAAACATGACATGACATAACATAGACAGAGGACTGACAGGAGACAGGATGCGTTACCATAGTCCATTACTGAAAGTGTTCGGTTTTCTACTGCTCAAAGAGCTGTGGCCTCTCTGTCTACACATCTTGTGTTGCGTTAAAGACAAATCAATCTGAGAAAGGACAAAAGTACCCTCCACACACACACACACAAATTACACGTTGATGCGTGGGGCGTGGGTGTGCATAACTGAGGTGGCATGTGTGTCCGTGCCACAGATTTTGGATTGGAAGTGAAATGGCCTCTACCTCCAACAAGGCAAACAACTCGAAGAGCACATGTAAAGCCCATAGAAAAGAAAAACATAACATTTTTCAGCAGGTCCTGATAACATTCAATAGGACAAAGAATGAGAACAAAAGGGAATTTGTGTTCTGGCCTTCTGCTTAGGGAAGACTTATTTGATTTGTCAAAATAGGACCTCAGTAGGATTTCTCCTGGGCTTCCTGTCATCCAGGGATGAATTTCACCCAGGGAAAAGAGACCCAAGTTCCTATGTACAAGAGAATAGGAAACGGTTTCTTCCACTTGGAGGTTACAGCTCTTTTTTCTACCACAGATTCATTTTCACAACATCCCTGTTGAAGCTAGAGCCATATGTACATTTTCCAATTTCACAGTCTAAGGATATATGGAAACATGTTGTGGAGATTCAGGATCATTTTGAAGCAAAAGAAAAACATAAGAGAAGCCTGTCCAACTGCTCCTTTGTATCTCCTGCCACTTAGCTGCAAACTGGTTTCTAATTTTGTCAGAAGATTCAGAAACCCTTACAGCTGGTGCTGAGGTTTTGTAACGTGGAAGTGATCCTCACCCTTCCCTGCAGTCCTCCAAAAGCCACTACAGACCTTCCTGGAGGCTGCAGGAACCCCCTAAGCACCCAGGAGAGCACTTCAGTGGACTGAGGAAGCACTAGGTGATGTGAAACTAATGACATTTTCCCCAGAAATAGTAAAACACACTGTTAGAAATTAGTCACAGAATAAAGCCCATAGAAAAGAAAAACATGTTTAATAGCGTAAAGTGTTTAATTAATAGGTCTTGTCTTCGCTTTGTCTCTGCTAGTCCCTCAAGTTGTGTTCTCATTGCCATTTATCAGATGCTGGTATCTTTTTTGGAAACCTGCAAAGGCAAAGCATTTAGCTCTTGCTCTCAGCATCTTATTGGAAGAAGCTAAATTAAAAAGGAAGCTATCGGCTTCTCTAGCTGTAGCACTGTGTATCTGCACAACAAATCTTCTATCAGGCCAGAGGCTTCAGGGGATGCAGAAGCAGACTGTGCTTCTTTCAGCTGCAAATCTAGGGCTTCCTTACACTTACAACCCTTTTTCTCCCCTGCAGAAGGAATTGTTTGGACATCCCATTTAACAAGAAAACACAGGCAGAGGCTGTATGTAAAGAAGTTCCTGCACAGCTAGCGTTCAGCAAGCTGCTCCTGTAAGCAAACCCTCATAACTCTACAAGGTGCTCCTCGTCTTAAAGATGTTCTCTTAATGTTAATACCCTTTTTATAAGCAAAAAGTATTCATTTAGACAAGGACTGCTCAGGAGCCACACTCTCACTACCAGTAAACTCACATTAATTTACTTTTGCAGTCATTTTTTTTTAAGAAATTCAACTTCCTTTATTTAAAGTAAAGGGGAGAAAATAAATAAAACCACAGTCCAGATGGAAACAAAGTCTGTTCCTTCTTCATTAGCCAAGCCACGGGACAAGTTATAATTCACATCTCCCTTAAGTCTCATCGTTACCCAAATTTGGAAAACAAGCATAAGGGTTAGGGGGTAATGGGGGGTGAGGTGGAGAGGTGCAGCTTGCCAGCAAGTTACACGCTAAATTTCTTTGCCTTTAATTGTATCCGAAATAAATGAAAAGCTTCTTGCTGTCCAAGTCATGGGATGCCTTAATCAACAGGGTAGAGTTGGGCTTGCAAAACTGGAGTCCCTGGGGAAATGGCTTCACTACTGAAGGAAACAAGTGACTCAGAGCCCCATCCTCAGGCTCAGATCTTTTCTTAAATGGTTTCACTGAACACAACAGCCTATGCCCAGGAGTAGAAGCCCAGGCTACTGGTCTCAAAGTCTTTTTTTGTGCCATCTCAACAGCCTACATTGGGGCCTTCAGCATAGNGACCTAATTCCCTTAGTCTATCTTCATAAGAGAGGTGTTCCAGTCCCTTAATCATCTTTGTAGCCCTGTGCTGCACCCTCTCCAGCAATTCCTTGTCCCTCTTGAGCTGGGGAGCCCAGCACTGGACACAGTACTCCAGGTGGGGCCTCACCAAGGCAGAGTAGAGGGGGAGGATGACCTCCCTCCACCTGCTGGCCACACTCTTCTTGATGCACCCCAGGATGCCATTGGCCTTCTTGGCCACAAGGGCACATTGCTGGCTCATGGTCATAGGCTTCCAGATGACATGTCACGAAGCCTTGCATTTATTTCTGGTGTTATTAGGCAGTCTAACTTACACGTTTCTGATAAGGAAAATACCAGATCTTAAAGGTAGCTTTACATCCTGCTCTTAGGAGTTGAGTTGCACTATGAAGTCCATACCCATAGGAAAACAAAAAAAGAAAAAGTGCTATCAAAGGATGGGTCCCCTTAACAATAGAGTGAGCCTTCTTAACAATTAAAGTTGTTAAGGGAAGAATTGAATCTGTTTTGCTTGATGAGTTTCATTTTTAATGCAATTAGGCATCCAAGGTTTGACAGACTAGACTATCAGAGAGCCAAAGAGCCAAGGGGAATTTGCATATATTATAAAATAATTGGAATGGCAGGGTGAAGTAAGAACCAACATGACCTAAGCCTTCACTCAAATAGAATTGTGTGAATAATTGATTTTCTCCATTCCTGGCTGAATAGAAAAAGTATTTAAAAAAAAGTTCATCAGCAAGAACAGATTTTCTTTTCCTAATCTGTAACAAAACAGAAAAAGTACAGACAATTCAGAAATGAGATGTCCACTTGAAACATAACACTGAATCATTTTATTTAGAGCCTATACGGCAAAACATTTGTAACTAAAATAAACCAGAGAAATTAACATTTTAAGAGGAAAACAACCTTTGGACTGAAACGTTTCACACATCTTTACTTTCAAAAAAATAAGTCTTAAACACTGTCACTTCTTCCTCAACAGAAAAAGAGTATCTGCTAAAATTATTGTCTTTCAGAATATAGCAGTTTTAATGCTCTTGTCAAGGAAGCATTATCAAGTGTAAGACTTCTAATCAAATCCAGAGAATTAGGAAACACGTCCTGTATAGCCAATAGCAGACACTAAAACCTCTGTCTCCCGCATCAGGTGAAAATATCTCCCAGCTCTTGGCTGCTCCTAGATGTGGCACTCCCTCTTTCATTACAAAGCTTTGGAAGTTCCCAGTTCTTCTGGACTGTTAACAAGCGCTGCAATCTTCAAACATTTATAGTATGGAAAAAAATAAACCCCATTTCCTCATTGTGTTTCTGTACATCTTTTTGCTTTCCAAACTGCAGCTTTACTCCCTACATCCATAGCACAAGTCCCAAAATGTCAGGAAAGAACGGGTTCTGGCAAGTTTCCTATTCTAGTCAGAGCCAAAAAGCTACC
>VXBO01001913.1:264145-310217 GCA_013400135.1 Rhinoptilus africanus | reverse complement strand
CCCCCTTTTTTTTTGTCCTCTCACAAAGAAAACCTGTTCTTGTAGCTTTTTCTGAGCTGATGTCAACCATATGTACAGAGAGGAAGCACCTGATCTTATTTGCAACACTTCACTGGACCCGAGATTTTACATTTCGCCTACTTGTTATTCCAGGACATAAATAGTAGGTAAATCCAGTTTTACCAGACTGTTTCTATCTTAACTCTTGACTGACTTCTGGAGCTAAACTGAAGCATATTCTGCTCATGTAGTTTAACTCTTCACAGAGGTCAGAGTAGCTCACACTATTAAATAATGCAGGCTAGACAATGCTGACTTAATAAAACTCACATGTCATTTTGTGTTGGAATTGATTTTCTTACTTGAGGGCCACTTTAGCTTGCAAATCAAAAGTGTCTCATGTTGGTTCTTTCAAAAGGATGCTGCCATTGCCTGGGCTTCCTTCAGAAACAGAGATTGATGGGACCAGGCTTGTGTTGGGTCAGTGTTTAATGGCCTCCTCTCAGTGGCCTGAATTATTCATAAGTGCTAGAGCACCTCATGTTTTTTGATTAACGTGTACAATGGAGGATATGTCATAGCTGCAATATCAAACTGCTTTTTTTGCAGGCAGAGTTTTCTCTCTTCCTCCCTCTTTCCCATTTCAGATCCAAGAAACTAACTTATTTTGATGGTAGGCAATCCAAAAGTCATCCTTAGGCAAGAAGAACAATTTAACTCACTTCATTTGGGCTCTGATAACAGTTATGTCTTCCCATTTTCTAGCATATTTCATCACAGGCTTCTGAAACAATGACTCACATGTATCCACCTGAACTATATACTTAGCAAGATCACCATTCAACAGCAAAGTTGAGAATATGGTAACTGCTCTTATAAAAAACTCCTTTCTGCCTCACCCATCCCCCAGTCCATCCATCTGTAGATTTTCACCAGTTTGGCTTTTTTTCAGAAGTTTCAAAAAAAAACTTGGTAATTCAAACACAGAAAGATCTTGTTGTGGAAGGTGCAAGACACTTGCTTTAGAGGCATTACAGCTTTTCTTGCCTTCCAACTCTTTTCCTCTGGACTCCTGCTTTGCCCATTGCTAACAGTGAAGCTCTACTTGTATACATTGATTCCTACACCAGTTGTAGGCAGTTATGATTATAAAAATCATGACCTGTTTGCTCAAGAAATAAGAAAAGTCCAAATATAGAAAGAACTCAGAAAGGGAATGCAATTAAACCACTTCCAGAATTAATTATCTTCCATGAGTAATTATTTTCCATAAAAGTTAGTGAGCTCAAAACCAGCTTCACCCACAGACATCCCCACCAAACATCACGATCTATTCACCTGTGCTCTCTGCTCTGTAACGGCATTTCTCCTTGTAATAATGGGTGCAAGGAAGCAAAGACAAAAAATACATGCAGTATAAGGCTGTGGATACCTCTGAATTTCTGGAGAGCCATACATACTGCCTTATAATATGCCTTCCATACAGCTTTACAGTATTCAGCCCAGGAACATGCAGAAGCGGCCTAGGTCTTCCGAGAAGTTTGCAGGAGGTGAGCCAGGAGGTACTTTGCAGACAAAGCCTGCAGGTACAAGACAGGGTGGGAAAAGTAGTTCTGCCCTTATAAAAAGAGGCACAACGTGGTTAGATGCAAAGTCCTTGTAACTCTTTGAACAGCAAGCATGCAAACAAGAGAAGGAGCCTTCCTCAGAGCAGAGACGTGCTGGCTGGAGCTCCTTGTTTCTCTTCCCAGCTTTGCTGCAGACTTCAGCATTGTGAGTTTGGAAGAAGAAGAATCTTAAATTTCTGCAAAAGTGGGATTTGAGGCTAGGGCTACAACACATCCCGTCCCAGCTGAATAGCCACACTACAGTGGGCATGAGTCAGGTTTGTAACGGCTGACACAAGTGCCATCTTCCGCTCCTCACAGGTCCTACGCACTGCTCCAGTAATGCCAAACCTCATCTAAAGAGAGAGGCAGGAAAAATGGCAGTGACTAAAACAAAATCAATGTTTAATGCTATTAATTATAACGATGACATTAGGTAATTGGAAAAAGCAAATTACAGAAGACAGAGGAAGGACTTATGATCTGTTCTGACGATCAACACTGAACTCCTGGGTGAGGATCAATTATGTATAACTGCAGCCACTTAAACAGATTTCCGCAGAGCTGAATCTTCTCAGCTTCAGTCCAAATTACCTAAGAAAATTCAACCAATTGAAAGTAATATACCATGCACCAACAGCAATGAAATACATATGTCAGGACTTTACAATTATAAGGACATGAACATTCTCGGAGTGTTATAGAAGACTACCAAATGAAGAAACCACAGAAGGTTTGAATTAGGACTTTGCTCACTAGACATAGTATTGATATGAAAAATACTATTTTAGTCACAGACCTCATCTTAGCAGTTAACAAGCTAAGGGTTAACAAAATATAAACTAGAATTTTAGTGCTAGACATCCTGGTAATTATATATAGTAGATACAAATTGTCTATGCTTTAAAAATCAGTTCCTGGCTTTTAATTTAAAAATCACTCTGGGTAAAGTTTTTCTAGAATGACAAAAGATCTACAGAGGCAAAGTTCCACTTCTTAATAAGGTGCCCAGCTCAGCTCAAAGTAGTAATAGGATGGTTTAGGATAATTATAAGAAAAATAATAGAATACCAAGGTTAAGACCTAATACTAGTGTCTTCCCCCATCCTCCCCCCAGAATTATCACTGAATGATCTTTTCCTTAATTCTAGCCCCTCCTATACTTCAGTTTTTCCTTAGCAGAAATGGAAAAAAATATAATCTTGATATTAATTTCCTTTAGCTGCTGCCTCCATCATCTGTCTTTTAGGATACAGTTAGATGCAAAGCTGACAATGCAATGGGTTCTATCTTGAAGATAATTTTCCCTTCCCAGCTCTGTTAAAGCTGATCCCAAGCTGATCTGCAATGTCCTAATTCCTCTCTACATCCAAGTGAGGAACATTTCAGTTCCCCTTCAGACAGTATCTCCCTATCATTCACGAGACCAGAGGGACAATCAACTCTCCACAACCGTCCCCAGGGCCCCTTGAAGGGCTGCTCAGAATAAGTTTGCGGCAGAAAACAGAGCACATTCCGGTCTTCCAGACTTGACCTGAGACCAGAAGCAGCAGGAATCCTTACATAGAAAGGAGGCATCCTGTAAGCTGGGGGTGAGAAAATATATGAGATAAGGGCTGTGAGGCCAGGTGAGATGTTTGACCTCCCTCACCGAGGATAGACCATTGCCGACTGGAAGGGAGAGGACACAGGTGGCATGGTGACATGACTCAGGAAGCACTTCCCATCCTGGCCGGACCATGTGAGGTTGTGGGATGTTTTGGCAAGTGGCTCTTGGGGCTGGGGCTGCCCCAGAGCCTGCAAGTAGAAACAACAGGAACATTTGTAAGGAGAGCCTCCAGTTGAAAAGCTGTTTGGAAGGATGCAGCATGGCTCATTCAGCAGGAAAACATGAGCAGAGATTGAGGTGTAGTTAGAAAGAGGAAACTAATCATCCAGAGAGGTTGCCAAGACCCAGTAAATTACGTTTTCCTATGTGCTGAAGTATGATTTGTCTGAAGTCTATGAAAACTTTGAATGGCTACAAACAAACCCCAAAACTATTTTATCTCTGCCAAGAAATATCCTTTGCAATACTTGCAGTGACCCACCAGCCAGGTAAGCGAGGAGACTCCAACACAAGCCCTGGGTTGAAGAACCTCATTAGCAATTCATAATTCAGCATTTCTAACTTTCTTTTTACCATCCCTAGAGTTCACTCTCGATGCACTAGACCAGCCCCATGAATTCATGAATAGACACAAAAGGCTTTATGGTCATCATTAGGATGCATTTCCCTCCACATAGCCACTTTTTAAATGTCACTAATCTTTCTCTCTCACAGGTCTGCTGCACAAGGCACCTAATTTGCTTTGGAAGTTTGGGAACGCAGAGTCCAATCAAAGCCAGCATATTAAATGCACATGCTTAAATTTTATGAAATCCAAACATTTTTAGTGTCATTTATATTCCATTCTATTCTTGTGACCTTCTGGGCTAACCAGGAAGAAACCTGCTCTAACCAAGAGGGATGGATAATAACAATTTCATCTATGCATTCCTTTTTTCCATTTGCTTTCAAAAACTAAAGTATAAGAGGAAAGAACAAAATAACTTTATATAACTTCATAACTTTATTTAACACCATTTTTATTAAGGCTATCTCTGTATTTCAGATGCAAAGATACCTCTTTCTCATTCTCTGCTGAATCTGCTTTGGTAATTTCACCTAAACTCTTTTCCGCTTTGGGGCTTACATTTGATGGGTTCAAGACCAAACTGAGTACATTAAAATTAATTTAAAATGTAAAGTGAAAGATATATATATAAATTTTCTTTTTAATTAGAAATGCTGAAATAAATTACTAAACAGGCAGAGATGATCTCTTCGGAAGAGACAAAACAGCACAAGGTATGAAGGAAATATCTGGCACAGAGGGAACAGGAACAGTGTACATAATGAAGCAGAGATGTCAAAAGAGGAAAAAACAAAGAAAAACGAAAATACAGAAAGATAGATGATTGGGTCGCAGAACACCCTGAGGGGAAGAAGAACATGAAAAAACAAACAACCCATGTCAGTGTGAAAAGAATAAGCCAGAAAGAAAAAAAGCTTCAGGAAGATCAGAAGGAGAAAATCTCATAGGATGACAGGAAAGGGTCTCCAATCAGGTGAGGATGAGTCCATCATTATACTGAAGACTGAAAAGAGAGTATTCGGAAAAGCTCTGAAATTTCCAGACAGTTACTGTAATAGTATAATGCAGCTAAACCTGGGAAATAACAGGTGAAGACTGTCTTTACCTCCCATTTCCAATGGCAGAGTCAGGACAGAAGGGACGAGAGAGAAGCTCCTTGGGCTGAAGGTGCCATGGGTGATTGCAGCCTGTCTGCACGGCCTTAGCCCCCTCTGCCAGCCTCCCCAGCCGTCACCACCACCCCGGGAAGGGGACTTCCTACAAGGGCATCCCCGAAAGCAGAGGGGTTTGCAATACCCAGACCTACATTAAGGGAGGGAGCAAACCCATAAAAGCAATGGCAGACCAGGCTCTGCGCGAGGCAGAGACCCCATGGGCTGAAGGGACGTTGGGATGAGAGAGGGACAGCCTCAAAAAAGCTGGAATTGCATCCTCATAGATCAGGCTATGCACTGCAAAAAGGTTTTCCTGAGCACTTGAGGGGAATGGGAAAGGCACAGATGTATAAGGGAGGCTTTCTCTACAATACAGGGGAATAAAGAAAGACTTCCTAAGAGGAAGATTTATCATCATAACCCAAAGATTGCAAGCTGCTATCTCCAGCTAGAGGATAGTGAGGTACTAGAGCTTTTATTTCTTATCAAGCTCTTTTTTTGTTTGTTTTGAATTGCAGATTACTGCTCGCATGCTTTCAGCACACAACCAGTGTCTCCGCGCAAGAGGGAAACTGCACACACTGTATTCCCTCTTTGCCAGGCAGGGATTTTCATGGCATCTATTATTCACATCACAGCTCACTGCAGTGATTCCAGGAAGACCTCAAAAGAGCCCTGTCCTCCTGTGAGGAAAAGGAAGGGAATGATATCCCCCTTTGAGGGGTCAGGAAATGGGAAAGCCAAATAGTGCCTCCTCCCTGCTCACAAACCCTGTGTCTCGCAGCAGCGTTGTCCGAGGAAGGACAACGCTTGGACAAGTGAATCAGACCAAGATAAGCACTTTGACATACAGCTACGGCATCAGACAGAAAGAATCATATAGTTTTTAAGCATTAATCAATGTAGGACAAGAGACTACCTATTTTCTTTCCTATACCTCTAGACAGGAATTAGGCATGAGAAAAATCCTGTAGAAATCCCTCCATAAAGATGAGATATTAGCAGTAAACTGACTTTGTTCTGACAGAAATGCTAATTGATGTGGCAACACGGTAATACGATTACAGCTGCCCCCTCTCACCTCCCACCGCTGTTGGTTTCTGACCCTTTCTCACTGAGTTAGGGCATATCTCACATTTGACCTTAAAAAAACCAACGCCAACACACAGGCTGCATTTGTGTTTTGGATACACTTGAAAGCTCCCAAGGAATCCAGGCCCTGTGCTGCAAGGCACGGACACATTGAAAGAAAAAAATATACACAATCTTTTGTCTTACTTAGATACATGTTTCATAATCTGGATGTACCCTAATTAACAGTTTAAGCAATTTGCTCATATTGCAAAGAATACAGAGCAGGGGCAGAAACTGAGTCCAGGCTACTTCGAGTTCTAATTTAGTTTAACCTTTCAAAGACAATCTCATACTTTGCTTTCCCTAATGCTCCCTGCACCCCCTTTTTTCCCCCCCTACATTCCCATTCTGCATTTGGATCAATTCCATTTCCACTGAAGCAAAATTCCCTTTGGCTTTGACAGAGCCTGACTTGAAACAGGCACGAGGTTCTGTTCCTCTCTGACTTCAGGGAAGGGAAAGATTATTTTAAATGTTGCTTTTGTCTTATTTGGCTTGCAATTTTTCAAGATGGAGGAAGGGGATCCCAGGTGAGGGGTGGACATCTCTAATTACTTCTGCAAGGAGGGTTTGGGCCCATAAATGAGTGACATTTTAATTAGTAAAAGATAAGGAAGTATGAAGAAGTTTAGTGTGTTGCATCATGGCATTAAGTATTTCCAGTCACTACAGCTTCTTTCAGTCCTTTTAAGCATAAAATTTATTGCTTTTATTTACTGTTATTAGTAGCAAAATGATACCTGTGAAAAACTTATACCAAAAAAAAAATTAGTAAACATGCAAATACACACAGGAGAGACAAAAGCCTCACAGCATAACTGTTTATAAACCCAGCTGCACCTGGGTTATGGCTCAGAAGCCCTACAGAGCTCACACTTTCAACAGAGAAGAGGGGAAAGAGCACTTGTTTTGCAGGGGGGAAGCAAAACAAAACAAAAAGAGAAATGGCATTCGGAAAATAACAGGGGTTCCCACAACTAAGCTGCCACCGGCTGGGAAGCTCAGCTCTGGGCCACGCTGCTTCCCCAGGTGCAAGGTAAACATGATGCCTTAATTGCCACTGCCAAAATAACCCTCCTGTTGATTTGCAAGATGCGACTGACTGGCTCAGCAGAATAGCACCCAGCCTGCCAGTAGCTCTCGCATGCTCAGCTCCAGCTTTAAGGTAGTAAATATTAAGCAGGATCCTGGGGGAGGTTCTCCTGTTTTCTCTAGTTAACTTTCTTGAAGATACAGATCGCTTAAAGCCTTGTCTGTGGGAGATGGGTACCTCATCTCCATGCAGACCCCAGGCATCAGCTCAGCCAGGAGAGCAGAGGCCTCTCAGGGTCAGCCATAACCTGGCCCGAAGGTAAAAGAAGGTTTTGCCTGAGGTAAGTCCACAGTCGATGGAGCCAATTACCATGTTGCTCAGTTACAGAGGGGAATAGTCTTTCAGTGGTGGTACCAAAAAAAATAAGGCCCTTCCTGAGAAGTAGGAGGGGCACTGCAGAGTTGTACTTTGGAAGATTTCTGCAACTAATTACAAAGGAAAAAAAAAAAATATATATATATCTCCAAGGCTTCTACAAAAGCTGCTAGAGGAAAATTAGAGTAACTACCTTCCCACAAAACAAATGCCTCCTCCCATATTTTCATTATATCAGCAGCAACTGACTCATTGTACAGGACTCGGTGATATTTGAAATTATGAACATGGCATAAAAGTTCACAAACTGATTAACACAATTACTATTCATTTGATCCTGATTGCTACAGCGGAGACGTCTGATTAAGCCAGTCTGCCCTGCAATTTGCCCGTATTTTCTTCCGTGCTTTGAATACCATGGGGCAAATATCCCAAACTCAGCACCTTGCTCACAGCCCAGTTATTTTGCTTCGTGTGCAACAGCCTCAGCAATCCCAATTAGCCCATTATAGGCAGCAGCTTAGTTTTGATCCCCACAAAATACACATTCATTAACATCTATGAAGTTAACTGTGTAAATCACATGTCCAGTCAGTCCATTCTTAACTGAATATTTTCATCTTCTTCCATATACCTCCTGACTTAACTGATCATACGGGTTCAGCTTAACTAAAAGGGAAGAATTGCAGGTTTCACTTAATTCTCACTTTTCTTGCCTTTCCTCCTCCCACCCGCAGAGAAAGGAAGAGGTCAAAGGAAAGCCTTCCCTTTGAGTACCACCAAACCTCCCCTGGTTAGCAGATCCCCACTCTGCATGTTTTGATAGAATTAAGATAGAACAAAAATAATCAATACTTATATGTCAGCCACCAGACAATAATGCACCACCCCTATTTTACATACTTCCCTCCACACACAGCTATTTCAGATCCAAGGCTTTCCAGCAGCGTTCCCAATGCCTTCTACTCCCTAAAAACTGAATGCTGATTTCTACTTGGAGCAGAAAGCACACAGATCTGAAAAAGGTTTGTGATGATATTCCAGACTGAAACGAGATGCGATGCTTAAAGAGGAAGAAAAATTTGGTTTGGGGTTTTTTTGGTTGGTTGGTTTTGGTTTTTTTGGTTTTCTTCCCCTTGGCTCTTTACACTTTTTCCGCCAACTCTACCCCCATGTTTTGGTGCAGTGGCATCTTGCAGCCACTGTAATTAGAACTAGAGCAGCTCAAGCCAGGGATAGAGGAGACAGCGTCCTGACAGCGCCCTGGAGCATCCCTAATGAGAAGAGCATCATTAGCATGGGCAGGCTGTGCCAAGCAGCACGCAGAGGACACGGGGCATTTGCTGATGTCCTTGAGGAGCTAATCTTGGTTGTACTCAATCCAAAGGCTCCACAAGACTTTTGTTGCATGGTGCTTTAATGGCATTTACTATGACAGCTGAGTAAAAGCAATGGTTCCACGAAGTAATTGCTCACTGCCAGAGGATTCATTTTATTGGACCAGCAGCTAAGTTCAGACACACGTGACAAACCATATTTTGTTATTCTTACCCTCTTCTCCAATGGGGCATTACTGCCTCCAGAGTTTTGCTTCAGCTGAAAGCTCAGAAAGCTTCAACCAGCTGGAAATCTCTTCAGAGGTACAAAATAAACACATTACAAAATAACTGAATATTGTCTTCTTGGCCATGTGTATCATCTGGTACTTTAACCACGGTCCTATCTTCCCTGTGGCAAATCTTACAGAAGTTAAGTGATTATTGTTTTATTGTGACCCAGAGGAAAATTAGGCTTAGGTTTTAAAACTGGAGATGTTTCTTCTTCACTGCATAGAAGGCAGTTGGGTTATAGGTGCCTTTTTTTCTTTCTTTTTTTTTTTTTTTTATTCCCTGCCCTGCATTATTATCACTTCAAACCTCCCAAATGCAGGTGTGTGTTTGATGCCAAGGTCTTCACAGGCCAATTGTTTCACTTAACAGCAGTTTAAAAGAACAAAATGCCCTCAGGTAGAGCAGCTCCTATCGCCAGCCGAGGCACCAGATCCATCTCTACCATTTCTATTTGAAGCAAAAACCTTTCAGGATTATTTTCCCTATCAGCTTTTCCTTCTACTAGGTAAATCATGTAGCCTACCAAAGCCATTTCTGCGATCTCCCTTAACAAAGCATTTGAAGGCAATATCAAAGAATTGCTGCTGGTGTTACACGTATTACAGTAAGCCCTGATAGCAGATGTTAATGCATTTTATGATTGGGAATGTTGTCTCAAGATAAAAACAGGCAGTCTGCAGGAATCAGCAAAAACCCACTTAATTTCACACATGTATAGCCACTGACGTGTGTGCAATGAGATTAGGTGATGCCCTTGTCGGCAAACTTATCATAACTTTCTCCAAATCGCAGATCCCTAATTAGTTTATACTGCGGCTTTGCAGAGGGTAAGCATGGCTGGGGAAGAGCAAACAGTAGCTGATTTCACAGGAACATGCTTGCTTAGTTCAGGCTTAGCCATTATAAGAAAGTAAATACTGCCTAAAAAAGCACTCAGATGGAAAGATTCATATGTTTTATTTCAGCATGGTTTGCAGATTAATCTATAAACTTCTCAAACCCACAGTATCTTAATAAACTGGAGATGGACTGCATCATTAGTAGAGGCTGTCTTTTAATATAGATGCCATTCTGTTGATAAATCTATTGAATTTGCCACTTACTGGTCAGTTTTCAACTCCAGTGGCGTGTTTTCTCAAGCAAGTCCCTGTCACTCACCACTGGAAGAGCAACAGAGAAATAGCTGCAGCATCCTACATCTGAGGAAGCTCTGTCAAGGGGCGAAGAAAAAGTTCAGAAAAGAAAGGCTGAGCACATTTTGCAGACAGCAGAACGTTGTTCAAATTAAAGGGAAAAAAGCATCTTTCGGTACCTTCCAGGTGCCATCAAGGCTGGGGAGTGAACTGCAAGGGGGATGAGGGCTTGTGATGCGTTAGAGGGGTTTGATCGAATTTTCTTCAAAGAGAACTCCCTGGAGAGAGCAGATAAAGGTGATGGTTCTTCTGTAAATGAGGCTGCGAGGCTGGGGGGATCTCTGGCCATCACAGCACTGGGAGATCAGAGCAGGGCCAAGAGCCTCAGTAACCAGCAAGCAGGTGGGGAGAGCAGGGAGATAACCACTGTAAATAAATGCATGAACTCCTACATAACGCTCACACCACAAGCTACACTGAGAATAAAGCATGCTTTGCTTTTGATGCAGCAAGAAAGGAAGGAAACTTCAGTTCTGCATATCCGTTTTACAAGTGAATATAATGTCAAATAATTATATTACATTCAAATATGACAAATTTGTCCTTCAACATCATAAAATCAGTTCAAAGAGGCCAGCCATCTGCCTTCCTCTACTTTCAATAGCTTTGGTTAATATACATCAGATAAATAACTTATAAATTACTTCTCAACTCCCTGGATTTTCAGGCTGAAACTGATTCCCTTTTGTCTTCTCCTTTTTAATACACACAGCGCTATTAATAAGAGACATAATAGGGAATGTGCAAGCTGTAGCTGGGCTATTTATAGTTTAAAATATAGAGTAGGTTTACAAACGTTCTGAAATCACCACCTGCCAAAAGCACCAAAAGCTCTCCCTCTCCAGACCCAGACCTTCACCTCCACTTGCTGCAGCCTCCTCAGGTTACCCACGTAATTCAACCCTGACCTTCCTACACAAATCTAAAAAAAAAAAAAGTAAATTTAAATAAAGGAAAAAATGTTCTGCTCAGATGATCCCTTACTGCCGTTTCTCATTCTGATCCCAGCAGCTGCTCCCCACAAGGAGAACAGACACCTTGGTATCTCCTTCCAACTGAAGGTGATTTCTCATAACCCACTATAAAGAGGCTGAGAAGGTGCACCAGCAATACAATATTCAGGATGAAGGAGTAGGACCAGATGGCAGGAAGGGGCAGTTTTTGTAAAGCACGTTAAATCTGGAAAGTGATATTCATATTGCTGTAGCCAGCAACAAACTGGAGAGGACCATATGCAAACAACGGGAAGGCACCAGGTGATGCAGTAGCAAGCTCACCAAATAAATCCCAGACTTATTTCCCCAGGATTTTACAGTAAGCATACTAAACCTGGTTTGTTATTTAAAAAATAATAAATAAAATCAACCTTCTTTTGGTATCCCCTTTCCACTCCTGGAAGCATCTCTTGGATAGGTGGAAGCTACAAGATTCTGTGCTACCCACAAACTCTACTTATAGAATCACTTTGAACACTATGTCATAAGGAAGCACATGATAGATAAAGGTCAAGTTGTATTTGCATAAAGGTTAGGTCATATTTGTTTACTCATTAGGGGACAGTATGAAAGGTTTATATTTTTCCCCACCATAAGCAGGTTAGTTTTCTGTAAAAAAAGAACAATCATACCTTTACATAAAGCCTTTATACCTCTTCTAAAACTAAGTGCCAATTGTGCAAAAATTGCCACTGTAATTGAGATTAAAAAAAATAAATTTAAAAAAAAAAAATCACTCTCTGCTTCACTCAAGATCACGAGCAAAACCTTCAGCTGACTCCAGTGATGTTTGTTTAAAGACCAGTCAGACTGGGGCTCACAACATGCTTTTAGCACTCTGGAGATTACATACCTGGTAGCTTTGGCACACTATTTGAGAGGAGCTTACCTTTGCCATTTTTATCCTCCAAAAATAAGCAGGTTTTTTAGAGCAAGAATGTGTCCCTGCTCACCCACAGAATTTAAAGGAGGGCAAGGCTAGCATCAGAAAAATAGGGGCGTGCACAGATAAAATACAATTAAAAGTCTAAGTACTGTGGTAATAAACCAAGTTCAACTGTAAGATATTGGGATATTCTTCACATATTGTCTATACCCACATCTTTCATGTAATGATTCTCTGGAGTAACCTAACTTTTTTATTATTATTATTGCAAGTTATATTGCTCAGCACCATGGGAAAGAATATGTAAATCAGAAACATAAATGTGCCGTTAAAAGCTGCCAGACTGAACTAATGAGGGTGATAAAGCAATGACACAGCTAAGTTTTGATATTTTTTTAAGGAGCTAATTAAGGCTTCCTAATTACCCCAGCCAGCAAGAGTATTACCCTCTTGAATAGCTATGAGTAATTAAGTTAAAGTGATTTCCAAAAGAAAAGTAATACAAGTTTCAGACAGTCTTTGGAAATCCCAACAGTAGCTAAGAGAGTATGTGGAAGAAGCAGCTTCCCCAGCCAGGGCTTCACATCAAGGGGGGGGCACAAAGGAAATAGCAGTCGGCTCCCAAGCACTCAAGGAAGGGGAATGGGACATTGCAAGATACATTGAGGGTTGGTTTTCTATTCATCTTTCAAGAAGAAAATAAATAAAAAAGAAAAAAAAAATCAGCTGGTGGTAGAAGAGCCCCACTGAGTTTGAAAATATTTGAGGCACGAAGAAGATTCTCCATCTTAGGGAATTCTAAAATGAAAAGGATGCAAAGAGAATCCAGCCCTCCTGAGAGACAGTGTTGAAGGTTTCATAAATACCATCACGTTAGATACCTAAACATTGCAACCAGAGTGTTCAAAACTGTCATGAGGGAAGAAGAAATGCCACAGGGTGTTTGAATATAGCTTTTATCCAAAGGAACAGTCCTACTGAAGGAACTAAGGCCTGTGTCTACATGTGCCTAACTGCAAGCAGCCAGGTCCAACACCTACAGCTGCAGGAGGCAAAACTCAACAAATTCACCTCCAAACTACACATTTCATCAAGGGTTAAACACTCATGGTTACAATCCAGTGCCCCTTGTCTCCTGTGAACCACAGGAAGGGCCTTTTAAGCCCTTCACGAAGGGCAAAAGATGTGAAAATACACACTTTTTTAAAGTTAACAGCTCCTTAGAAAAAGTTAGAAATGGCAAATATGGGAAGAAACTGCTTGATCAGCCATTTATATTTGTAGCTTCTGCCCATTCAATGCCACCACATCTCCTCTAGACCAGCTGAGCATACTACTGCCACCACTTGCAGTACCATCACCTCGTCCTCATGCTCTCTACAACACCATGCACCAAGAGCATGACCAAAACAAGATTATCAATCCACAAATCCCACAGAAAGACTTACCCCAGGTCACACCACAAGTTCTACGTGGAGCTGAGCAGGGAATCCAGTATCACCATGAGGTTGTTGTTCTTCGCTGCCCTACAAACTCCTCTTCCTCCACCAGAGTTGCTCTTTTACTTCACTCCTAACCCTACTGCTAGCTGGCATCCCTTGCCATCCATACGGCACACAGTAACATAACTCAAAAGGCTTCATCACTCCAAAAGAAACTCCTAGTAATAAGCACTTTCTTTCTTAAAGCAAAGAAAATTTTGCAGATGAAAGCGTGTCAGAACTAAATATCACCTCCTGATCTGAACTAGAGGAAGAACCTCCCCCCTTGCTACTCATTGATAATTGGTGAGGCTCCCTGCTGCCCCAGCTTTCCTGAGTGACCAGGATGTTTTACCAGGTGTTTTGAGTTGCTCTGAAGTTCAGGGCAATGAAGGCTGATGGTTTGCTTAGTCCTGAATATTGTTTTGAATGCTCAAGAGACTCTTTTCCATGCAGCTCACTCACCAGGGTTCTCAGAGCACAAGCAGAGGACTGGTGCAGGAGACTCAAATGACCATAATGAAAGTTGAGGTTTTCTAAAGGCAGTTAAGAGTATGGAGCGGGTGGTAGCTAACTAAAGGGCATTTCAGACTTATTTGACATAGGACCAAGATCAAGTAGGCCAATTCTGGGAGGAGGAAAATGGTTAAAATAGAAGATGGAGCTTGGGAGACACTCTGGAATTTTTACAGGCACATAGACATTTCTCCTGGTCTTCCTAGGTCTCCTGGTCCTAGAAAAAGCTGTGGACTGCAGGGAGCCCAGCAGAGCTCTCTCCTGTACCACTGATGGCTGTGTGAACACAGGGACCTCACCAAAAGCCATCTATGATATCTACTGTACAGATCTTACATACTTCATCCTGAGACCTTCTCAGTTTGGCATATTATCCCTCTCCTCTGTCGAAATCTGACTAACAGCAAGGGAAGTTCCATGTTACTGCTCCCGCTGTGTCGCAAACGCTGTCCCACCCATCCTTCATGCTAAGACTAAGGGCTGGCTGTCCCCTGCCAGCTCCGAATCCAGGTGCTGGAGCAGAGATCGTCACAGCGATTAGCAGAATGAAAAACCCCAGGTCCTGCTGCCAAAAGAGAAAAACACACGCGTGCTTGCAGTGTAAGCTGTCTGAGCAGCCACAGCCAGGATCAATCCCTTTTATTTTCCGTACACTGCAGCAGACTCCAGAAGGTCTGTTCTGGGGCAAGCCTGGGGTATTAAAAAAAAAAGAGTCAGCTGGTTAGAAGGAATGAAATCCAACGATATCCCCTTGTTATCATGTACCTTTATAGACAACAAACAAATGACTCAATCAGGAAGGAAAGAAACTCAATCAGCAGCCTTGCACGGACGAGCAGGGCTTGCATATTTTATAGTTCCAGTGGTGTTATCAGTAAAGCCTGGCTGTCCGGTCAGTGCAATGCTCATAATTGTTTTTATCCCCTTGAAAACAAGCTGCTTAGAAGCAGAATTAAATTGATTTGCGAACAATGTTTACCCTTTTTTTTTCGCCACCAAGCAGACAACCAATCAATGGCATTAAAGATCAATTAACAGGGAGGCCTGTGCACTACCTGCCAGACTAACAATTACGTTTGGCGTTACATGTTCTTTCCTCAGCAACCTGCAGTTGCGCTTGAAGTTTCTCTTTCAAAAAACTAGAGAGCAGCAAAATCATGGAAGATGGTTTAAAAAAAGCACAGAATGAGAGGTTATGGGATGATGGGTTTTCAGCTATTATTTGTTAGCGCCCCGTTTGCAGGGAAGGGTGCAGAGCACTCAGTGGCTTTGGGAGCATTTGGCCTAAAATGGAGTGGAAATGTAGTGGGAAGAGCTGGGTGTGTTTGTGTAAGCTGGGAGGCGGGAGAAAGTATACATTAGGCATTTCTCACACACACATACCCCACACCTGCTCGTGACAGCTTGTTCCATGTTTCGTATCAAATGTATAAATAATGTATATACTTTTGACATATAAACAGAGTAACACAAGTCCTGGCAACTCTCCGTTTCTGCACTTAGACACAGACACAAAAGCACAGACAGGGAGCGAGAGATCCACGTGCGCAGGGACATACAGGCACCCACTTAGCATTTAAATCCTTCCCATCCTCTGAAGCTGCAAAACAAACTCTTCTTCTCCCCTAAGGTAATAAGTCTGTTAATTATATCTCTTGCCCTGATTTCCTGATTTTCCTTTTATTTCCAGACCAGCCTTTTTTTTTTTTTTTTCCTTTTTCTCAGATATGCATAAGAGCTTTTTTTAATTGGGATTTTTTTTTTTTGGCTGATGAAGGATGCTGAGGATATTTCCCTTAATTTCTTGTGAAGTGTCAAAGGGGCCGCAAACAAAATCAGATCATGCCTCCTCCTTTTGTGCTCCAAGTTTTCTGTGCTGACTTTATAACAGGTTGCAATGGGAATCTTCTCTCTCCCTTCCTCTCTGCTTTAACCCCGCCTGCACTTGCCCAGAGCTGTCCCCCTGTGCGCACAAAGTAATCTCAAAATGGTTCTTTCTGTTTAAGACGAGGGGGACCAGCTTCTGGCTCATGGTTGTACTCGCTGCAGCTGTTTGGCAGTTTCACAGCAGAAACGGTGTGGAACGGGTAGTAGAAGCGGTTAGGAAACAAGGAGAGGCACAAGAATTTTGGACAGGATACGAAGGAGCTGAGCAGCATAGCCAAAGGCTTGATGACACACTGTGAGTCAACAGCAAGTGATCTGGAGGCTGGGATCAAACAAAGCCCGCTTGATCCACTCCTGCAGAGGATGTTCTTGCTGTACATAAGATCTTGCAAAGACTCACCATCTCCACAGCACAACCCATCCTACGCCGCTTTGCTCTTGCCCCCAAAACTTCATTCCCCCTTCACTTTCTCCCACCCTCAGTCCTCTTTTTCTTCCCGCTCAAGCTTGCCTTGTTCTAGGTTCTGCCCCAAACGTGACACCTCTACATGTTCATGTTTCCCTGCTCTGAGATGCACCTCTGGTAGTTCCCATCTCTCCCTCAGTAAAGCCTTGATGTTGCACCAAACTCCAAAGAGTACTTTGGACATGCCACAAGATGGGGAACTGGCAATTCTGGGCTGAAAGTGGCTCTGGGAAATGCTCTCACGCCTGCTACAGGGTTGTGACCCAGGGCACGTCCTTGTACAGAGCTTTCACAGCGACTTGGGCTGATGTGCCAGGATAGAGGTGCAGAAGATACCTCTGATGGAGTGAGGGGAATGACCGCAGGAGTCAGCAACAGGTGACTCAAAGGCTGTTTCAATGCTGTACAGGAACATAAAGAGAAAAACAGCAGCTGCCATCATAATTTCATTTTTTCAATTAAAAAAGACATGCTTACATCCAGCTGCAAGCCAGAGGGCTTGAAACAAAGATAGTTGGGTGGCATCCCATGGCTGGCATCTTTCAGTGTGCCTCAAGAGAAGACTGTAATTGTCCGCCTTGGCCCTAAAAATCTCTGTACAGACTTGGAGCAAGTGGCTCTGAGTGTAGGAAAAGGGCTTTACGCAGAGGAAGGTGGTTTGGTGATCTACCTGTAAGTCATCGCAGCTCTGCCTTGTTTCCAGCGAGACACTGCCATCGTCACGGCCACCACCACCTCTCCCCACTTTGGTTCTCTGGCTGCGCAACAGAGGAACCATGAAGACTCTTTGTCCAGCCATAAAAGCAGACAGTGATTGCTATTAATTATCATCAATTTTGTGTTTGTTTCTGAGGCCTCATTCAGGTTTGATAAGAATCTCCCACTGCTGAGCTGAATGGTGCGAGGTTCACCCAGGCCAGGGGAATGTTTATCGCTTTCTCTCTCTTCTTCAGGGAGAGAGTAACAGCCAAGATTCTAGTTTAAGCTTATTAAAGTGCCCAGTTATCTTTAATCAGACAAGTTAAATATTTATGAGGCTGCACTTTATTGTTGGCAAAAGACAAAAATGTGCTTTAAGTGCTATTCAGGATAAGAATTATAATGATGATTAAAAATAGCCATTAGTAATGATACTTGGTATTATTATTGTTAGCTCCTAGGATCACAGAGGACTGCAAATAAGGGACTGGGAACTGGAATGAACGATGCTCCCTATCTCTGTCCGTGCAGACCTTGTGAAGGGATCCAAGGCTCGGCAGATCACCTAGGCATCCAGCCCAAAATTCTATCGTGTGTACTCAGGGGATAAAGCCAGCCCAACAGAGGAAAAATCATTTCAGTCCCTCTTATCATCCTTTAAAGACAAAGCCCACAGCATGTGACCCCGAAAAACGAGCGCTGCCCAGACCGTGAGCACAGTTGTGGTTTTCAAGTCACCAGAATTGAAGCGCAAACCTGAAAGGAGAACTCAGCTGCAATTGTAACACCCCATCCACCTTGCAAAACAGCCAAAAAAGGCCAGTTACGCATACTTTTGAACAAGGAATCAGTTCATTTTCACCCTGGATCAGCAAGACGGTATATTTAGCACAGGCTTCTCCCTTACAAATGAAGCCTGTGCATTTCCCAATGTGAAGAGCTTTGCTTTTGGAGTTGTGGAGACTTCGGGGCTTCTGCCAGAAGAGGCCTTGATTGAGCGAGGTGTTTACATGCACAGCTAATATTTAGCTGTCGAGAATTTTCATCGATTTAAGGTTATGATAAAATACATTACTTATCCGAGGTCAGAGCTTCTGAACTAAGTATTTTGCTTGAAGCAGACTCATTTAAAAAAAAAAATAAATTGAAAAAAGTGTGTGTGGGGAACCATGCTTTCTACTTCACTGGATTTTAATTTTTCTTAATCTTTACAACCGCTAAAGCTCAAACAATTTGAAAGCACATAAACCATGCATGCAGCAACAGTAAGGCTGTAAAACTGAATACATAGAAAGCAATAGAGCCTACCAACTACGTTTGTTCTGCCTCACATAACTTAAACATTTAAAAAATATATTCACTTCCTTTCTTCATGTTCAAATTCCACTGCACCAGTATTTTATTTATGAGTGCCAGCTATATAGGTAGGCAGCCAAAGATATATTTTATTTATTAAATACAAATAGGCAGCAAATCTAAATTAACTGGTGGAAAATCATTTGGGGAATTTTTTATATTTGAGCTCTTATTAATGTCATATTGATGCCATGTATCTTCTTAGCATATACTTCATATGTTTGGAAGTGAGACGTAAGTGGAAGATGGATATTAATATTGCTACCATTATTTCTACCTTTGCTACCAATACTGATGACTATCACTACCTCTAGAATAGAGCAGACAATAAAAGCATTTGAAAACGTTTTCTCATTTACTTTCTTTTCACTATTTTTCATGCCAAGCAACAATACATATTGTCTAAAAATTTCAGTCGCATGTCAGGTAATATTCCAGCTGTTTGTTAGCATCGGCTGGATTTAGGGGAAGGTGTCTGGTGTTAATTTGTTTGACAAAAGGCGTTATTAAATACTTAGCACAAAAGGTGTTGCACCCTTTTTCTCGCCGTTCTCTGTCTCTCAAAAGCGAGGCAGATACCTCATCCCGCCTGTCACACAAACTGCACCAGGTGTCCTCTGCATAATTATGTGCTTCTCAGATTGAGCCTGGAGGAACTTTCAATTCTTTGGAGGTGGAAAGGAAAATTCTCCTGTCTTCATGATCAGATGAGGAATCCACTTTCAAGAAGGGAAAAAAAAAAAAACCCAACAAAATCACTTTTAAAGATTTAAAAGCTTTGACTCATTTTCCAATCAATCATCTTCATTAACAAGTGTCTCTAAAACGCTGCTGCTACAGAAAAATATTTCAACCTGTCAAGGGCTTTCTTTCCTTCTTCCCTCCTGCACCCAATTAAGGCTTCTCCTGCAGTTATTCTGCTCTCTGCAGAAGGCTGAGCCCCTTTCAGACGTGTCCTTCCCTGTGGAGAGCTGCCATTTACTTGCAACTCTGAGGCACTAACCCACAACAACCCCTATTCCAGAGCTGTGAAAACCCTTTTGGAGGCAGAAGAAGCAGGGAAAAACACAGCCCGTCAAACCAAATCTTCTGGCATACTTTGCTGGGATAACATTGTACAAAAAAATGTTCAAAAAGCTTACTTGCAATGAATGATTTTGCCTGTACTAGTTATTCCAACCACTAATAAATAGATTACAATACATAATAAGCTCCTAGTAAACAGAAAAATAAGTTCATATATTGTATTCAACTGGAATTGAGTCCCAAAAAGTACTTCCCTAAGTATGTACAAAGTGAAGCAGAGGAGCATATTCAGTATAAATTCATTCAAAAACTGTCTTCTGAGACTCCTGCTTTGCTTGCTTATTTACAGGAGCCCCGCTGAGTGGTTCCTGATTCCTTAGCGGGTGCCATTATGGCTTTGAAAACAGCAAGAAAACCAATAAGGATTTTGGGGCAGTGAAACTCATTGAAATATGTGAAACTTTGTCCCACCAGCTGTCATGTGTCTCTCTCTCTCCCAGCTTACTTGGTCAAAACATTGAATTAATTAAGAGTTTATTATTTCCACTTTAATATTCTCAATAATTCTCTTGAATGTTGCAAACCACTGAAATCCTCTCCAAAGCCTCACAAGTGTTCCCTTGGGGCCAACAAATGCTCCTCACACGGCCTTTCTTCTGGCTTTTCACCAAACCTTAGCCCCAGTCGGAACGTTTGGGATCACCATCTCCACAAAAGAGGAAGGAGATGCTGAGAGACAAATCATCCTTTTCCTGGCTATCCCCAAGGCTGAAGGAGAGCAAACTCAGCTCTTCCATTTATCCCACCTCCAGTGTCTATCCCAAACCAACAAATTTCGCATGATCTCCTCGCACAACCGGTGTGATTTCACACCCTACACGAGGCTCTGTGTGAAGTGATGCTGATGCAAAGTCACTAGAGGATCTGACCTAATATTTTCCTTACTATCAGTGACATAACTACTTGCTTCTGGGCAGGGAAAGGAAGAGGAAATGGCAAAGCTGGGGTTGTGACTGCTTTGAACCGCAAAGCTGGGGTTGATTCTGTGAGTGCTTTGTAAGTGTTTCAAAACTATACATACATGTGCAAACAGCAAAGGAACTCTTCCTTTCCTAGCTATCATCATTTATGAGGTACAGAGCACTGAGACTGGTGCCCTTATGCATAATAGAGATGAGGCATAAGCAGGAAAGATCTGGCTTTGTCTTCTTTGTTAACAATCTTCCTCTCCCACTTGGAGGCAAGATGTCAGCTAGATAATTTATTAGAAAATATCACCGTAGCGTAATATGGCACATGCTGTCCTTTGGGGGTAGAAAATCAAATATTCACTTGTCACTGCAAGGGTTGATTTAATTGAAGCATATAACAATTCCCTCTATTGCTTTAAAATAGCTGTGTGGGCTGGATTTTTCATAGTAAGAATAGGTGGGGTTTAATTCAGATAACCAGGAGCAATCGCCACGTTGGCGTGCAATAGTTCACAAGCTCCAGAGCCCAACCACCCCGTCTGTAAGCAATACCTATCTCTCTGACGGTGGGTGCAACGCTGGGACCAAGCGCATCTCTCGCAGCCACCGGCACCTGTTTGTCAGCCCCTGGGACCCCCCCCAGCCAAATCAGCAGCGGCTCCAGCCAGCTGGCAAGTATCAGCCGCTGAGAAATTCCTCCTCAGCCCCATGGCCGGGGAAACAAGGGCAGCAGGCCGCGCTCCTGAAACCTGAGATTTCAGCTAAACCCAAAGAAGAATTTTGAGACCAAGAGAGACCTCCCACGAGTGGGCATAGCGCCATGTGCTCTGCCCCAGCAGGGAATTTGGCCTCGGTGGGGAGGGGGGTAGGGATTTTTTCTTTTTTTTTTGGTTTAATGAGTTATTTATTAATTTTCCAGTGGCCGTTATATCATTCAGCAATACATACAAAAGGCAAAGACACACCGCCTGAAGCAGAGAGTGATCTCGCAGGGGTAGCTGGACCTCCCAGAGCAGAGCTTGCCCCACTTGGCTCATCCCATAACTCAGCAGCGCCTGTCCGTAGGGAGCAACAAGCAGCAGAGAGGTCACAGTGATGGGTCTGGCATTCCTATTTCCAGGGGCTTACTAATCCCCGCTACCCAGGGGACAAGAAGGATGGAGGGAGGAAGCTGTGTGGAAAGGATTTCCAGAGCAGGTGTCTCCCTACCAACGAGACGGGACTGAACTGGAGACTCAGTGTATTCAGGAGGACAGTCAGCCAAACCAGTGTCTATAACTGTCTTACAAATGTACGTTTCAGTTAATCAAAACTAACCTCCAACTTTCTATCAGTGTCAGTAAGTTGTTTTGATTGGGGAAATATTTGTATTTTTTTTTAAAAAAAAAGCCACACAAGTGAAAACCAAAAACATCTTGGAAATATTTTTTCAGATAGAAGTGACCCTCATTTCATAGTTTGTGCTTTAAAAAAGCAACCCAAATATTTCATTTTTGATTTACAAAACCTTACATTTGTTTAAAAACATTGTAAGGAATTTTCATTTAAGGGAGGGAAAAAAACCCAAACAAATCCATTTCACAGTAACCCACAATTAAACGGATTGCCAGTTTTTCAATTTGGCCAATGACCTTGAAAATCATAACTCTAGTTTAGGGTCTGTCTGTCTGTCTCTCCTCTAAGTGACAGCTAATGAATCAGATATGTGTCCTGGCACAGCATTAGAACTAGGTCTTTTTGATACTACAACTTTTACAGACATTTCCCATACAAACTCACATTCTTATGCTTCTCTAGGTAGTAATTTTTTTGACGGTGTTGTTCCAAACCCATTCTGTAACACAACTCCAGTATATAACCAGTGCAGTGTGTCCAAGAAGGGAACCCAGCTGCATTTATTTTTTTTTCACAGTCACTTTCCAGGCTGTATCTGTACTGCTAATGAATAGTGACATCAAACACACATAAATTAGACTGTAGGCTGAAGATAATTAAATTGAGCAAGTTGAAAAAAACAAACTACATCAACTAAATCCCAATTTGCAAACTATTATGCTTCGTCTTCAAGGTTTCGGTAGAACAATGGATACAGCGGGGGGATTATAGCAAGGTTTAAATTTCGTAGGGATGATTTGATATTCTGTCTGCGCCGTGAGCAAGTCATGTTGCATCAGATCAAATCCCGATTTCATTCTATTGTGAAAAAATCCTATTGTTGCCACCCTTTCCCCCTACTTCTTCATTATGAGGATGTAATTTATCGAAGTGCCCCTGAGAGTCAGCAGCACAGAATGGCTGCAGCGTTATATATTTCAAATAGCTTCTTTGTTGCAGAGCACTAGTGGTTAATAGGAAGATAATGAAAATATGGAAATTAAATTAGTTTGGTGCCAGGGCTGAAAAGAATAGTTTCTTTAACTTGCAATACAGGAAGATTATGAGCAAAATTTGAAATGAAAAAAAAAAAAAAAGAAACCTGATTGCTACATTCTTCTATGGTGGCTGGTAGGGTGGGCATTTCTCCATTTTCCTCAGCTTGGAAAGAAAGCAAGTGTTTTTCATATCACTTACTGACACTTACCTAGATTTTGGATAGCTTGTAAAAAAAACGTTAGTTAAACATTACGATGTGAAAAGGCAAGATATTTATCAGTGACACTCCAAGGAGAGAAACCAAAGTTGGAGTGGTTAAGAAGAAAAAGCAGCGTGTGGGTGATCCTAAAATCCCAGCAAGATTTATTACTGCTGTGAAATAGAACTTCTAAATAAAGCCCAAGTCCTTTTTGGCTTTTTCAAACTACGCCTAATTATCCCAGGGAATTCAAAATTCGTTATCAGTGCAAGACACTAGGAAAACAGAAATGAGAAGAACTTTGCAACAGTGTGTGGAGTCTTGTTTCTGGGTGTGAGCAGCAGGGGAGGAGAGCACGCATCCCAAGGGGTGCACTGGGTTGTCGGCAACCCCTGCTGCTCACGTCCACTGCTGTTGGGTGCAGTCCTACACTCAACACCCTCCTCTTCGCCGGGTCAGACCAGAGCACCGTGCCTAGTCTGACCTGGTTGATTAACATTGACCTCAATCCCAGAAAGTCAGCTAACACTTGAATGAGTCTCCTCCACTCTGTTTCAATGTTGTGACTTCTCTAGTTCATCAGTATCCACTGCAATTAGAAGCCAACATAAGAGTCCAACCAACTCAGATTCTCCATTGTAGGCCCTTGATGTTGATTTTATTAAAAAACGAAAAAAAAGCCCTCACACACCAAAGCATGGCTCTTGCTTAATCAGTATGAATGCATTGGCCATTGAGTTACTTTGCACACCAAAGTTTCCCTCCTTTTAGTTAAAGAAGGTCCTAACAGTCTTGGAGAAAGATGTTACGCACCAGCCTGCATCCCTTCAGAGCCTGGCAGGCTGTTAATAGAATGCTAAATGAAACACTAATCACCCAGGCAGAAAGAATGGTACTGCTATCCAAAATTGTGGTTTTCTCATTGCAGACGCAAACCAGCTATGTTCAACCTTTAGAAATGATGATGATCAAGAACAATGTGACTTTGTGTCTGCTCCCAGCTGCTGTTAGGAGGTAGCTCCTGCCTATTGCAGGCACCCCAGTCTGGAGGTCCCCTTGCCCAACAGATACTGTGGGCATTGGCAGTTGCTGTCAGGGGCTGCCCGCTGGCACCTTGCAGACCATGGGTGGAGTAGCATTGCCCAGTGCCGTACTTATCTGGATTTATAGCAGTCGCATGCACTCATACCTTTTGTACAGTCAAACATTAAAAACACGCCAAGGTTTCTAAAGCTGGAAGAGAGACTGTCCAAACAACTGCCTCGCAAATATTTCTTTCCACAGTTTCAGAAAATGAGAAATGCACCATATGAAGCTTGACAGCTGTTTCTTTCAATACAATGTCTCTATCTTGTCTTCCCCACACTCCTCCAAGAACTGACATATAAGTATGAATAATAAAGAAATCTCTAAATTATGCCAATAGAACAAAAGAAATATGGAGATTATAAACCATTGCACTTCAGAAGGAAAGCCAGTGACTCCTTGCCAAGTTTTCAACAGGGAAACAGCCAGAGCAAATTGTTTCAGAGCTTCAGAGAAGACTTGAGCTCATCTCAAAAAGCTGAACTTGAGGTGAGTGAGAAATCTCTTATAGGTCTCCAACATCTTCCATGAATGCATCTGGTACTTCCCATAGTTGAAGCGGGATGAAACAGCAGATGGATCCACATGACTAGAGGCATGGTTCCTTCTGGTAATATGGGTAGAAGTACAGGATAAAGAGCAAGATTTAGCAGAGCTGACTGTGGAAGGGCACACACCAGCCCCCCGCCAGCAGGGACCTGCCACCACCTTCAGGCACGGTCCCAGACAGGAGACTGCACTTGGTGGGACAGAAACCTGAAAAGTCAAATCAAAGCAATTTGCAATTACTAACATTTCTAAACTTGGCCAGGATTACAGAGCTCATTATTTCCTGAGACAAGCCACAGAAACAGCAGGACCTCAAATGGTAAGCATTACTCCTTGTGGAAAGGGTACAAACAGCTATGAAATTGTTACAGCAGTCATTATTTTTTTTTCCCCAGTGTCTTCACCCTCATTTCTGAGAATCTTCCTCAGAATAGTTTCGATATGAAGCAAGCATTGGCAGGGGCTCCTCTGTACTTTTTCATTCTCTTCATGAGGAAGAGCTGCTTGAACAAACTTCATTTCACGTTGGTGGAATAATTCTCAGTTTTGTGGACTAGAGACAACCAGTGAAATCTTGGCTCCATCAGACCCAATTGCAAAACACTTGCTGCCAAAATAGGCCTAGAATTTATACCAAAAGTTAAAAATAAATAAATAAATAAAAGAAATCATGGCAGGAGACCCCAGGGCAGAAATCTAGCATCTGGGAATGCCGCATTTCAGGAGAAAATTGGTGCAAGGATTATACTAACATTAACACTGCTGTCGCGATCATTACAATGGGAGAGTGAGATTCTGATTTACTTAAGCAAAGATATGTAGCTGTTTAGCATATTCGTGACTTCAGTACAATATATTTCATCACAGTGGTTGCAAAATAATCTTTATTTTTTTACACGGAAGATTACCCAAACCACAATAATGTATTTTCCCAAATTAAATAGATAACATTGCAGTCTGCTGGGTAATAAAATACGAATAAACACAGAAGACATACCTTATTAAAAAAATTAACTTGTCATTTTTCAGCCTCTTCTTTTGATTTGCAAGTTAATAAAAACCACAGCCAGTTGCCATAGGGAGGATAATTAATTAGACATCTATAATATTAATGTTGGGGGGGGCAGGCTTTCACTTGAAATATTTGTAGCACATAGCAGAAATATATTCCGGCAGTAGAGATGGTGTTAGAAGCGTGACACAGTCTGATATCCTCAAATAACTGTAATTGCTGGTTGTTTGTTTCGTGGTTTTTTTTTGTCCTGAAGGACAGTTCTGATGGTGATAAAAGGAGTGATTCAATTTAGCAGCTCTCCCGCTAAACGTAGTCGCCCTTCTTCCTGTAGGGGGACAAAGAATTGCACCGCTGGATTCAGACAATGAGCTGTGCAAGCTGCAATCCCTTTTCTCCAGCTCATTTTTAAATGGAGCTAGTGCCAGCCCCAATTCTCCCTGCAGCAGCGGCACAGCACACTGAAAACCACCTGAGCAACCTCCTGCCACTCACAAGCACATTCAGCTGCACCCACCGAGCCCCCAGGAGATGACTCCGAGCATGGTTGGGCGAGCACAAGACTCCCAGAGATTCATCTGGGCATGAAGTCAAGCAAATATCTCCAGCGTGTCCCAAAGATCAACTGCAGAGAGGTCAGAGAGAGAATTTAGTCCCCAACTTAGTATTATGCTTCTTATCCAGGCAAACCAGGAAGCCAGAAAAAATTAATAAGGGAAGATAGCAACATCCCCAAAAGCTGTCTGAATATTTTAAAATTAAATATTTATTCCAAAATGAATCAAGGCCATTCAAACTCCGCATGAAAATTTCCACCCAGAAGGTTTGAATAATCCACTATTTCAGAGTTTTAATTAATTCATACCATTTTCTCTGTGTCCTTTTGCAGAGGCATCACCACATCTTTAAATTTGCACAGACGCTGCTAGTGAGCAAGTAGATAACTCCGGAGTAGTTCTTGTGACTGAATGTCCTCCCATATCTACTGAAAATTGAATAAAAGACATAAATAACTAACTTATTATCCCACAGGACAATGAAAAGCTGCAAAATAAGTACCTAATTTGTGAAGTCTCACTTGGACCAGATTTATGCTGAGTTAAGAGGATGAATACAAACATTATTCATCCTTCCAAGTTCTTTAGATACTACTGTGGATAATTTTGCATCACCATTATACAACATTATACAATGTACAGAGACCACACTGGCCCCAAAGAGGTCACCACACAAAGGCAAGAAAGGACAGGAAAGTGCAGAAAAAGGAAAAATTACAGGGAAACCGTGATATCAAGATGATCACCATGGCACAAAGCCTCCATACACCTAATCATTATCATTAGGCAACAGGGCAAAAAGAATGGACTTCAAGGATGATAATGGCATTGCTGTGTGCGGGCTGATGGTGGGTTTCCTCCAGGAGTGAGGGATTGCCTGGGAGAAAGGAGCAGAAATGCGTGATTGAAAATGTAATGGGTAGGTGATGACGGCCAGTATTATGGGTTGATTGGAGGCAGAATCTTTGATCTTGTTTGATACAGACTGTAAGATAAGCGGGGAAGAATCTGTGAAAGCTCTGGAAAGTGAAGAAAAGTGATTTGGTGGAGAGGGAAGGAGACAAAGCACATGGGTAGTACAGTCACAGCGTGTGCTTCAGCCCCTATAACTGAGCCACATGGCATCTGTCAAAGTCAGAGGAAAAATGATGCTGCTGAAATGAATTAAAAGCTAGCACCTGGGCACGAGTTTTATTTAAACCAGTAGATAGGAAAGGCCACTGGCTCAAATACTATACAAGACCTAGACAAACTGTGGATGTAAGACTTGCAGAGCTACCAGAGTATAAACACTGCCTGGATAAGAGACATCTGTGATAAGCAAAAACATGATGACGATGATGTTTCACCAGTAAAGGCATCTGGGACTGTGAGTTAAGAAAATTTCAACAACAATCTTGATCTGATGTCTAGACATTCTTGAGGGGCTGTTAGAGGCCCATATTTTAATTTGTCAGGAAGGAGGTCTGCAGAAGGTGGTCGAATGAGCTGTCACACAAAGACAATAGCATCACTCTGTCCACATTTCCACTTATGTGATTGCATTTCACTGCCACGGAACTGGCCGTGCCCAGGCAGCATCAACCAGAAGTGCTCTTCTCCCATCACTTTTCCAAGCTGTCAGGGCTTCACTTTGACGTATATTCCAGAGGGAATAGCATCACTGTGCCTCACAGTAAGTGCACCTGCAATCGTCTACAAAGTGCCTTAAAGAGAAAGTACAAGACACTACTATATAATTTGCCTCTTTTTGGAGAGGACAGGTAAGAGTGTTACTCAGTAACACTTACCAACTCAGGTAAGAGTGTTAATTACATCTCTTTAAAGGGGGAGTACTACATTGGATGATAAGACCTTATTTTTTTCCTGAAGTCCAAAAATTTCACACTATTTTAAAAAAGTAAATAAATGAGGCTATCATTCTGAGAAAGAAGCCGCTGTTTATTGCCATATGCAAGTCTTCATTTATCACAATAGTTCCCATTCACTCTCCCTTCCCACCAAAATTCTGTTATAAATAAGAAGATAAAGGTCCAGATCCCAGTTAACTCTGTCAGTGATTCGTTTTGCTAAACTACTGTTACCCAAGGAGTAGACGTATTTTAAAAACACATTTAAATAATTGTTAATTATGGCATTTTCTGAAGTTGAAAAAGCTAAGGGTTGGCATTTGCCATCTATCTGGCAGAGCAGGTGGCAGCCGACCGCACCTTCCACAGAAGCCATCCTCTTAAGTGAGGACTTCCCACCTCACTACCCTGCCCTAGCAGCTTCTCATTAACGGGAAGCAGAGGCAAGAAATCATTTGTGTTCTGTCATTCATCCAAGGGATGTCACAGTCCAACCCAGAAAACATGTTGCCCCGGGGACATTTACTGTGACATTCTCCATTTTTGCCTCTAAGAGGACCTCTATTCATTTACTAAGAATACTTCTGCATGATACCTCATCCCTGATTGTTAATGTGGCATTTACAAAATGCCAGAGTCCTGGATGAAATATGTCAGGATGACAGCTTCACAGACTGAAATCTCCTCTTCTTACTCTTAGGATTCATATAATCTGGACAACAAAGATGCTAAAATGACAAGGATTTGGAAGTTCAAGTACCTGATTTGCAAGCCCAATTAGGGTATTTACATTCCAGAATATCACTGAAATTCGAGCCTGCAGGCAAAGACTGGGGCAGAAAGAAAGGCTTTGTGAAGACAGGTAACAGGACCCTAAAATTTGTACCACTATTTGTCAGGACTATCATAACCCTCTGACCATTACTTTGTACTCACATTCTCGTTTACTTCTGCCACTTCAGAAATCCATGCTCAACTGCTTCTCTCAACGCTTTTTTCAGCTGATGGTTGTTAGATCCAGTTTAGGAGTAAATTAATCCTTAACTTAGCAACGTTTCCCCTGTTTGCAGCTTTAAGTATATCTTGTGCAATAGCTTTCCCCAGTTTCCCAGCTGCTCCCAACAATGACACGATTGGAGATGTCCTGCCTGCGGGGGCCAGGGCTCTGTAATATGGACCTACTCCCCTGAGAAATAAAATAGGTGAAAAAATTGTGCTCATGGTCAAATTGGTCTGCCGAGATGGAAGAGCTTCTGCAACTTGACATTCCCTTTGGCAGCCTCATTTTCCATAGTGCAAACCTGTTACTTATTCCTGCAAAAGTAACTGAAGAACTTTCAAGGAAGTAACGTCAGAGCAGTCCCATTTCAAGCAATCCAAATTTTTTATTAAAAAAAAAAAAACAACACTGTGGACAGCATCATAAACCAGGTTGCTCAAACACATCTGCTGCTCCTCTCACCACTATAAAGGGATTCTTCAAAGACATAGTGAAGGTTCATTGGCAGACTCTGCACGGATAAAAAAAAACAGAAGCCCACAGTTCATCAGCTTGTATTTACGCTGGGGGCAAATAAAGGTCTTCAGATTTCTGCATCAGCTACTCAATCAGCAAAGGATTTACTTAAAAAAAAATTAAAATTTGCAAGATGCTGTCATATTATCCATCAAGGACACTGTTCCATTATACGGGATTATAGAGTGTCTGTCCTTGCTCCCTCACCTCTCTCATAGCATTAACCTTCAGCGCAGTAGTAGCAAGCGCACGCCTTTTCTTGGCAGTAACACGGTAAGACAGGCCCACATTGAACACTACTTGAGGGAGACAAGAAGAAATGGAAACATTGCATTGTGTTTTCTAGATAAATTAAGATTTCACTGCTGGTTCTCTGAAAAGCCTGAGCACCGTTTACTCCATTCGTTCTGCCCTACAGCATGGCTAATGGATATAGATAGCTATAAGTAGCAAACCACAGCGTCCCTCAAAGAGGATGAACGCTCAGCACGGCAGAGCTGGCGCATTTAATTTGGCATTGATAGGCAGACGGTGTTAGCAGAGAAAGCAGTGCTTCTTCCTCATCTTCACCCTCCTTTGCAGAAGGGGTCATACGAGTCTTGTGCTGAACCAGGACTTACTTTCATGACTGAAGAAACTTAGAGTGAACTATGGCACTGACTTACAACAAATCTCCACAGGGACTTGCCAAGCAAGAGAAGATCTCTTTGCATTCGTCAGTTGAGCTAATGTGCTCCTTGCTAAGCACATCAAGCCAGGCACCACCAGCCAGCTCTAGCTATATCAGCTCCTTTGAATGGCTTGAGTTCTTAATCCCATCAAACGATGTTTTCACTATTCTCTTGTTTCTCTGTCTCAACCATCCTTCCTTTTGAACAGGGGCTGCCAAAATAGGGCCATATGAAACATTTGTTATTATCTATCTTGTCTCCGGGAGAATACAATGAAAGATAGGAGAGAAATCAGAGCCAGCAGTTCCCCGAGCTACCCAACTGAGAGAAGACCTGATGTTTAGCTATCAGAAATCTAGGCCAGGTAGGCAACAACCCAAATCTGTCAGATTTATAACAGCAGATGTTGTAAAAGATAGGGAACAAAACCAACTGAGGACAACAGTGATTTGGTTGGAGTGTACCTACAAATCTAAGTCCACAATTCAACATTTAACCTGGCCAAAAAACAGCTCAAAAATATTCCTTTCATAAACGCCCTAAACATAAATGCTGTTAAGTCTAAAAACTGCATTTCCCTGCATTTTGTCTCATGACTGACAGATGCAACTCACCCTTCCAATTAAAGAAACCAGAAAGGATTATAAAAAGAGGGACTAAAAGAAAGAAGCAGAAAAATTTGCAGAATAAGATCTGTAGAGAGGTACCAGTTTGTCTTGCAATAGGTAAAGACATTGCTGAATTATTATAAACCTCCTCTCTTCATCTCTGGTATTTCTGAAAGATTGCTATTAAACATACCAAAGGTGTTTAGTTTCAAACTTCATTTAACTTTTTTTTTCCTTATTAAAACAAATCAGCCTGCAGATGAGAAAGTCCAACTAAGGGGCATATCTCCAGTGTTCACTCCGATTTTAAATTCTGCCATTGGCCAAATGACTAACCCATGTTTGTGTTTCAGCATTACGGTCTCCGAGCCAATAATTCACCCACGTTTCCATGAGTTTAAGTACAAACTAATGGAGTTCTATGTAGTCACAAACATATAATATAAGTATATGTTTATAAAGATTATGAAGAAAACTTAGATCTCACAGTAAGCATGGTTCCCTACCCCTCAATGTTGCCCACGGAAAAAGTGCATAAAAGGAAGAAAACAGCTTTTTTCACTGAAATAGTACCTTAGATGAAGTGATAAAAAACTAAAATCCCCAAGACTTGAAAAAACCTTCCAGATTTTCACGGAAAAATAAAAGCCAGTTTTGTTGCATGAAGGGCACTGACAAGCTTGATTTCCTTCTTCGTAAGACTCATCAAAACCAGAAATATTCATTTTCAGTTTGGCTAATGGGTGTCAGATACAGCCAGAACTGTGCCTTCATGTAAAATTCATAATATAAATCCTTGAAGCCTTCTGATTAAGTTCTGTATATATCTGCTTACTAGTAAGTCAAATTACTTATCTCCCTCATACAGAAATATAAATAATTGTTGACTAAACACAACAGCTCCTAGTAATCAAATGCAAATGCTCTCTTCTCAATATGAAAATTGATGAAGTCAATATATGACTGATGAAGTCATGTACGAATCATGCTCTTCCCAGCTAGCTTATTTCCATTCCAATTCAACACGTAGGGTTATGCTCATGTCAACTGTGGCATGGCAAATTTGCACTAATTACATGTGCAGTAACTCTACCCGTTGGGTCTGAACTCATCTTTACTTTGAGGGTTTAGGTCTATACCCAGAGGGACAAAACAGATAGGGTGGATCTGAATGAAATCTCTGACACTATCACATATTGGAGTAACATCCCACAAAAAGATTCACTAAATCAGGCTTAAGGAATAACAGGTAGGCCCTTGCAGCAGCTGAAGAGTGGAACCAAAAAGGACCTAATCCAACTTAATCCCCACTAAAAAGTCAGGAGGCTGAGCAGTTTGAAAGGGAAACTTCTGTGTAGTCTCCAAAGAGGAAATAGAAACACGATCATTGTCCCAGGAGAACAGACCTCAAGAGATAGATACCTTGACTGCAAACATTCCAGGTCATCACTTCTTACTGAACACCCTGCTGCTTTGTAGGAACTACTCAGCTGTTAATTACCAGGAAGTTCAAACAACTGAAACACACACTCATTTCCTTCACACACAAGAGTAAACTCAAGATTTTTCTTTAAGTACATTCTCAAACAGGTCCTTTACTCTGTTTGTTGCTGTGCACATTTCCTTCCTCCTGTTAAGATATGAATTTGAAAATAAAATGAGAGAAGATCTATGTTCAGAAAATCTGAATTCAGAGATCTATGTTCCAGAAGTTTGAGCAAAAGCCCAGGGAATCAAGAACATGGACTTAGCTACTGTAAGGAATTAAGTTGTTCTGAAGATGCAAAATGTGGCTTAAGCATTTGAAAACAACAAAAAATCCTTTCCAGGAACAGTGGATAAGGTACCTAAATGCACCCTCACCCAGAAAGGCATCTGTGTAAGTCCTTAATCCTTTGTGAAATTTTCTTTCTACTTCATATTCTGGCTTTTACGTACTATGCTGACATCCCAGGCTCTCCCAGCATGTTACACTGGAAGCCTGGGCATGTCATTCAGAGCTGTGGATCCAGAGCGTTTTGGGATGAAGGAAAGGGACAGGGCACTGTTTTAGTCTCTTTGGGGATTTGGACCTTTCACTTACCTGGGCTTTTCTCTTCCTGTATAGAAGTTGTGAATATTTGACAGATTTTTATGAAGAATTTCAAGATCTGCAGATGAAAATTACAATACAGGTGCTATGTTGCTTCTCATAAATAGTGCATAGGACTCCAAGAAAAAGTTCCTAGGATCTGAACCCAGATGCTAATAACTTTGGGCAAAACACTAACATTTCTTGGTTTCTACACATCCACTTAATGTGATCCAGAGTTTAAAGGGAGTTTTACAAACGGGAACCAATAATTAACAAGCAGATCAGTAAAATCTTCCCTAAAGTAGACAAGACATAAGGAGAACTAAATGGTTTGAGACCATTGAGAAATATCTGGGGGAAACGTGAGACAATTCAAAAAAGAGATTTACAACCTAGATAGAAATTCTGCCTGATATATATTTTGTTTCATCATTGGAAAATTCCACAAGGAAAGCACACCTGAAGGACTGGGAACACCCTAGTTTGCTGACGAAAGCTGATGTGAAATAGTTCACACAGACAGATACAGGTTTACATCAAGACAACATCTCTGAATGCATGATCTCACTGGCTATAAAAGTATATTGCAATACGGAGAGGGAGAAAGAACAGTGAGGAAGGATGACTGCAGATTCTCTCACAAAGATGCTCAGAAATGCTAATGAAACTCGCCAACTACCCTTATTTGCTCAAGAGCATTTCTTCAGTACACTAGAAAAATGTGTAACCAGAGGGGAATCAAATCAAGAGAAATTTGATTAGGTCTAGAGTAAAGAGAGATAAATGGCCTGTAAGACAGTGTCCAGCCATGATAGTCTGTAACACATAGCAAGCAAGGTATTTTGCAGCATAAAAGAGGCAAGTGGACCATGTCGAGATAGCCAGAGATAGGATCATGAAACCATCAGCAATTGTGTGCAGCTGCAGGATTAGGCAACCATCAGCAGTTGCACATAGCTGCAGGGAGAGGCTCTTTGTTCGTTAAATTACCTGTGGTACCCATTATCTTTGGGATGAATTTGGCTAGAGGCCCAGAGAATTTAGAAGATGCCATCTCTGCTTTCATCAGCTAAACGAAGAGGTCCTGTCTATTTTCCAGGAGCTTATATATGAAACAACAAGCCACTGTTCCATGGACTAGTTCCTCTCAAAACTCAGACCAACCCATAAAGCACTTCTGGAAAGGAAAGAAGAAGAAATTCAAAAAGCACAGGCAGTGCCAATAAAATTTCATGCTGCCCCAAAATTTATTTGCTAGGTGCCCGTTTCTTTCTGGTAAGCTTCAGGCCTATAAGGCAGCCGAGTTAAGGTTGGCTGATTGAAACTTCTGTGACTACCCAGATGAACACAAGAGACAAAGAGATTAGATTTAAAAAGGAGCGTTACCCAAGTAGAAACTGGAATTTATCTTGCAATTTCTCCCTGAAAGCATTCTCTCCAACCGTTATTAAATGACTCAAAGACCAGAGGTGAAATCCATATTGGAAACCCAGAGCGTGAATAAATTCTGTTTCCATTTTTTGTTGTTTGCCACGAGCTGAATTTAAAACAATTTGTGACAGAAGCAACATCGCCACATTATCAAGTTAATATGGCTCTATCAGCATGCACGTAATCTAATTACAGCCTAAGTCAATCTCAGCACAATCAGATATTGCATATTTTACACGCCAGAGCATCGTGAATTCTTCTCCTGCGGAGTTTTAGCAGAGCTAGTGATAGGGCAGGTTTACAGGAATATCATGGGATTATTTTCAAAGCAATAACCCTAAAAGTTTGAGTGACTACTTTAGACCCAAAATCCAGTTCAGGACACCATGAACTCCCTTCCCTCAACTCCACTTTTAACCTAACCTCATTAACCAAATCTCTCTCCTGTTCTTGTCAAGCCCGGATAACCATGGTGCCTGGTGCCACACGTTCTCTCCCCACGCCACTCCCCACCATTGCAGGATTTTGTCATGCAGGTTTCTTCAATCACTATTAATATATTTACCATTGCTGTATTTTGGGCTTGGGGTGAGGAGGGAGGTATGTGGAGGTGAGTGGGTTGGTTTTTGAGCTTTTGGGTTTGTATGTTGTTTTTTTCTATCTGGAACCTGTTGTCTTAAGTGCCAGCTTAGTTACTGCCTGTGAGGACCATCTGAGCACGCAGTTCCCAAAGCCAGCTCCCTGTTTGTGGGTCACTCAGCCAAGTCTTGGCTAAAAGAAGCTCAAGTTCCTGCATGGTTGGGTTATTTTCCTGTTTTTTGCACCTCTCAAAGGACTTCTCAGGTGAGCAGAGAAGCTTATCCAGGAGATCTTTCCATGAGGTCCCTCCAGCCAGCTCTTTCCTCCAGCTAGGGCATACTGCAGCCTGGTGCCAAATTCAGCAAGATGGAGCATGTCAAGAAGCACTGTTTATTTTCTAGGGAAAAAACTGTGACCTGCCTTTTCACTTCCACCCTGGAGGGTGCAGACATCCTAAGCACACATTTTTGAGTGTCTTTCCAATTTGACTGAGCTCTGTTGAAGGAGCCTACAAGTGAGTTCTGGGAATGGATGTAAAGGAGAACTGGGGTCAACTTGCAATATCTGCAGGCCCCTGAAAAATCGATTTTTATACTGACCTCTTTAGGAAATAGTTATCTAGCATTCACCCATGACTACCTCAAAAGATGGACCATGTGAAGAGCTGCAGAACATTTACTCCAAGAACATTTATACCATAGAGCGTTGATTGTTTATTGTAGAGGTTAATGAAGCTGAGAAGAGAACATGGTCTTGCTGAGATTATTGCTTCTGGGCAACACTGAGCACTAGCCATTCTTAATCCAAATGAATGGCATGATAGATAGACCAATTTAAAGTATTTTCAAACAGGATTTGAGACACAGAGCAGCTGTAACGTGACCATTTTTTCTATTTCTTCTATTCTATAAACATTATCTAATTGCGGTACCTAGCAATCTCTGAATCAAGTACTCTAAAAAAGATTTGCAGTGCATTGCTCGAGACACATTCTTAACATGAAGCTCCTAAAGCAACCCAGCCCAGTCACATCGCCCAGGCTCGTGCAGAAGCCAAACAATCCCCATCAGAGAAATTTTGCTGCATTTTTATTTATTTCTTGCCTTGGCAGTTAAAGGTTATTTCTGAACGCTGTCTGGGAAAAGCACAGCTATTCAGAAAACTGCTGCTATGCAGTCCCTTGGTAGCTCAACATTTTCTTAAACCATCACAAAAGCTTTTTATACTGCAGAGAGAGTTCACACACATGCATGGCTGTGCACAGATATACACATACTGCGTGGTTAACTTGCCCATAAACATTTTCTCTGCTTTGGTATAATATCATACAAGGGTGTACCATAAAATTTATCTGAGAGAGAAGTTCATATAATATATGAATATGGCTTAAATATATGGCTGGCTTTAATACATCTAGATGCACAGAGAACGCTAAAAAAGGGAGGAGATGAGATGTGATCTCTATTTATAAGAGTCTTGGGTTTATTATTAAATAAGCAGAAAAATCAAAGAGAAATAAACAGTTCTGCAGTTGGCTGACATTCCTTCCCCCCTAAATCTTCAGAAATCATTGATATTGCAAGGACATATCCTTACCTAGAAAAGTAGAACAGGCATCTATGGAACTCACCAGAACAGAAGCCTCTACTAGATGTACAAATAACATCTATGTCTGAAGCTACATCCTTTCCATGATCTCAAAATTACAAGCTAAACTCATTAAACAGGTCTAAGACAGTGGAAGCCAGGAAACCACACTCTTATCCTTGCAGTAGATTCTACCTACTACTAGTGGACCGTTAAGGATATATCATAAATTTAAAAACACAACAAAACTCTATCACTGTAACAAATTAAGCTCTTCCCCTTCTAAGTCTTGGCTGGCCTAAGGACTATTCTGTCTTTTCCATCTGTTTTACAAGTATGAGCTGCTCCAGATTTTACCAAAGGAGAAAAAGTAGAAGAGTTGAATATTCCTACTTTCAAACAGAAGTTAAGTCCTGATGAGCATCAACAAATATAGTTAGGGCAGAAGTACAAAGAGAGGAACAGACCAACTTCATAATGAGCTTCTGATTCTCTATTACCAGATCTGAAAATCTTCAGGGAGGGCTCGAGCCCAGTGGGAAGAGACTTCAAGGGAGGAGACAACTGTGCCTTGGAACTTGCCTCAGGCTCCATCAGCATCTTTGAATCCAACAGGGCAAAGTTTGGGACTTCTCCACTGATGCGATTCAGGATGTCATGAAGCCTCTCAGTAGAATATGTCTTTATTCATCTCAGCTCCCCTGCTGCGCTACTACGTTTATCTTTGCTGCTGTCAATCTTTCAGATGTCAGTTTGCTCAGAATAACATTGCCACAAACTTCACAATTACCATTTTCTTTAAAGATGTTTTCTTCAGCTAAGCTTTACTTGTGTTCAAGGGTTGCCTCAAATGATCATGTTTCCCCATAGACTGGGAGACACTGTTAGAGGAATAAGAGAGACAGGTTCAGGCATTCAGTTCTACTTTGAGTCACTCTATTTTCTGAGAATATTTTAATCCAATTTTCATGCAAAATTCTGAGGATATACAACAATGAACCTGCTGGCCCAATGCCATCCCTTGCCATTGGATGGGTCACTGGTGCCTGGTGTGTGTTATGGATACCCAAGAGAAGATTTAGACCTGAAGTAGCAACAAAACTCTTGAGTGAAAGAACTGTGATCCGCAGGTTTGGACTTGAGTGAAAACAAAGGCCATAGAATTTGACCTAGAAATTCATTCAGGGTTCAGAACCTTTCAGCTGAACCTCAGCAACAACATTCAGTTTGGAGTGACAGAGGGAATGACAGGAAAATCCAGACCATCCCTTCTTGTGTGTTTTGGCACCAAGCTAGAAAGGAATATAAAGAAATACAGGCTGCCCTGCCCATCCCATCCATTGAAGCATATTTCCAAACGCTTACCCTTCCACAGTGCAACAGACCCATCAAGGAAGGTCAGCCTCAGTGTGCTGGAGCCTTAAGGTTCATTTTCTTTCATAATTAAAATATTTACCTTGGAGAAGACAGTCCTACCCACTACTTCCTGCATTTGCAGATAATTTCAAGTAGCGTGATGTAGCAAGGAGGCTGCTTTGGGTATGGATCGCTTTAGCAGCCAATATGAGGAGGTTTCCAACTCCGTAAGTGACACCATAGTTCAGGTAACAAGTGGATACTTGTTTATCAAGAATGCAGAATTTAAACACCTGGTCTCCTTGATTCATCAATTAACGAATCACACAAAACCAAGTCTAGGATCTGGGCTGAACACTGCTCTTGCTCTATGCTGTATTTAACTCAAACTCCCTAAAATCATATTCCATTAATAGAATAACCAAGCTCATTATTTGAGGGAGCTCCAGAGACAATAGCTTGTTGGCACTAGGTGTTATCTCAACAGCTGGAGTATTCTTTCAATGAAAAAAATTGAATAAACATATAAAACATTACACTGGTTTTACCTGGAGATTTCTCAAGAGGGAAAAAAAAAAACGCCTTTCTGGACAGCATGTTGCTTTAGAGGTAGATTTTTCCATGAACATTTCTTCCCGCCCTTCTTCCTGGCTCTTTTTCTTAGATTTTCTGGTTTTCTTTGCCCAAAGGTGTTGGCTCCTTTTCTCTAGCTTGGCCCTGTATGGGTTTCAAGATTATTCCAAGTTGGTTTTGCATGGCCTCCTGGATCATGTTAGGAAAAGGTGCTTTAAAAACATGTTAAAATAATGTTGTTTTTAAACAGAGTTCAGGAATGATGAAAGTCACTGGGTTGACTGAAATATCCAATTTGTTTCCATTACAAATACATTTCAGGTTGGCCAGTCAAAAGTGCGTAGACAATATTTATTGACATTCCCATGCAAATTATCTGTCATCAACTTTTCCTCAATGTACTCACGCTCCAAACCATTTGTACCTTTCGGTTCCTTCCCATTCAAGCAGTCATTTACTCTTCATCTTGAACGTGCATGGAGGAACATAGAGGCAACAGTGAAGCAGCAGAGGTCTGGCAAAACAAACAGGTTGTGCATGAGCTGCCAAGGTGTTCCTACCCTCCTGCACCAGGGTTGGAAGCAGACTGGAGGCAAAGACCAAGAACAGGAGGACCTGTGCACATATGCCTACACTATGGCCAAACTCACTTGATGAAATCTTACTATAAGAGTTTAATCCACTCAGGAGATAAAATATAGGATGAACTTCTGCCCTGCTGTGTCATGCTCAGGAGACAGCTTTCCCCTCATTAATCTCACACAGTTAAGACATAGTCAAATCTTAACAAAACAGTCCCAAGCGTGAATACCCAGAGCAGGAAGAAATACACACATAAAGAGTGCAAATGCAAAATAAATAAGACCCCTCCCCAAAGCAATACCACAACATCAGTAAGATGCTCCCTGAACCATCCTTGGGCCCTTCAAAAGCAAACTTGTTCCCTGCTGCTCTCTACATGGGTTTGGGTTACCCCATTGCTCGGAGCTGGGATGTTGTATCAGCTGTGACTTCAGGGCCTTGCTGGGTTCCATAGACAGAAAGCACCCAAGACTCCCTGAAGGCCAAGTCCTGCAATAAGCCGGGCAGGTTTCCCACATACACACAATACCGCTGCAGGACAATGCCTACTCTGAGCCATCAGCTCCTGAACCACAGAGGAATGTACAGAAATCCCCTTCACACCCGCTGGTTTTTTGTTTTGAGGGTGTGTTGGTTCCTGACTGTCCTCCTCCCCATCACCTTATACAAACTTCCTCCGCTGTTTATTCAGCATGTTTGATGAACTGCATTGTGCCTTTGTTGTTGCGAATTGTTTGCTCATTTCTGAGCAAACATTTCTGGGAAAAGACTGCACTTTCCACACCCCTGGGATTATGTAAAGGGGACAGAGCTCTACAGCCTTTGGTCATTCACTTCTCAACAGGGGAGCTCCGTGATTTGAATACAAAAGTTTGCACTGTGCCCAAAGCTCTGCATTTCTCCATATCACAACTTCAAATTGTTAAAAAGATTACCGTCACTGTTACAATGAAAATACAGTTTCTGCTCTCAGAAGGGGGAAAATGTGCCTCGACGCAATAAACTGATTGTTTTGACAGGTTGAGTTGAAAGATATAGCACTGCTAGGCCCTGGATAACACTTACAGATTTCATAGTCTATGAATTTCACTTGCCACATACTAGAGAAAAAAAAATACACTTTTAAAATAGATCTGGTCCTTTTTTAGAAAAATTATTTATGAAGATACTGCCTCAGAAGTTAACATTCAAGCCACATGCTGAAATACTGGCTTCTTGATGCTTCCTGAAATCTATTCCCCCTCCTGGTCCAAACTCCACTAGCTCCCAGTATCATCAGAAGAGATATCAATCTCCGTCATTAAAGGGAAGCCATTGCCATGCCTAGCTCTAAAATTCAGCCTGTATAATGCAGTGGTAACAAAGGTTCTGAATCTGTATGGAGAACATTCAGAATTAGCACTTAAAACTGTGATTTAAGGAAAGAACAGAAAAATATATCCAGCTCTAGTAAACTCAGCAAAAATAGCCTTGCTCCCACAAAATTTCTTTGAATTGTTTCAACAATTTCAAAAAGTCGGTAAAACTGTTAATAATGCAGATTTTAAAAATATCCTCCACATTGAAACTTCTTGGGTCAATTGTAACCGAATCATTTTTTGTTTGTGCACTGAACTGAAAAACACCCAGAGTTTCAAAAACTCTAAATATGACCCAAACACCACAAGGGCTCGGGTTATTTTATGGTGTTGATTCCTGTGTACATCTGCCCCCAACACCGTCACATCCGAGGTGCGGATCTGAACTCCATGGCTCCATCCAACTCCTCTCGCCATCCATGAAGTGCACAATCTCACGCTGTCCACCCAAGTCTCGGCCAGTGAAGGACTCCTTCTGGGCTCAAAGGCAGCTACATTGCCAGAAACTCACACAATACTTAGCAAGAAAATGTATTCCAGACAATCAGTGCATCTGACAAACAGGAAAAGGGTCATGGCTCTGAGAAATGGGTTCCCAGTGAATTCCCTTCACACACACAACCTTGTTCTCCCTAAACGAACAGCTGTGAGCCAGCTGAAATATAAGAACCTCTCTCCTCCAGACTACACTCTCTATTCAGGGTTTAAGACAATTACACAGTTATTTCATGTAAGAAAAGTCAGTCAAGGGGGAGAGACAAATGGTTTTATTTCTCACCCAGCTACATAACAGATTACGAGGAGTGCTAACTCATCTGTCTTTCCACTATTTTACTTTCATTATAGGTTGGAAATGGGAAGTCATTTTTCACAAGATGGATCTTTAACTAGTTAGAAATTAAACTCCTCAAACTGATGCACCCTGTGAAATGGATCATCCATTATTCGGGGCCCATGGCTTTGGTTGCACCTTATTTATCATCATAGCAGGTCCTTCTCCAAACCTAACCTGACCAAGTTCCCAAGCTAGAGCCAAGACACAAAGACAAGAAAAAGGCATGTGATACTGAGATAGAAATGTTCAAACCTAAAATCTAACTATTAAAAAAGGCAGTAGAGTATCAAAACCTGGCAGTTGCGCTGGAAACAGGAATTTATCTCACAGCAACCTCATCCTCCCAACCTGAGTGGGTAGATCTGTCTTTCAGTCTTTCACCGTTCCCAGCCTCTCCTCCTCAGTACATCCTCCGCTCAGTCACTGCTGCCAAGCTCTTCTCTAAAGTCGTAAACAACACGTAGGCATCTCGTGTGGCTGGTCCCAAGTGGATCAAGGCAGTCACCACTTCAATAATTAGCCTCCTGCTCCAGCATGATGTTACATTTCAGTGTGTGGACTGTCCCCACCACTGTGAATGTCCCAGGTCTTCAGAGGACCTGAACCGGAGCAGGTCTTGCAGGTTGTGCAGTGCAAAGAGCAGAAAGAGCCCAACTTAGTCTCTCTTGCCTGATTCTCCTCCAGAGGCTGCTTGGAAGGGGCAGGACACTACTACATTTTTACTCCCAGCATGTGGGGAGCATAAAATTTTGTCCAAATAAGTTTGTTTGTTTTTTAACTTATTTTTACAACATGCAAGTGAGCTCTGCTTCATCCTCTCAGATCTTAAAAGCTCAAGGTGGCTGTAGCGGGTGTTTCGGTATGACCTCATATGTAACACATGCTACATAATATTAGGCAGATCTCTGCACTCTGCTCCTGGTTGAAATAGAAAATTAGTCTTGCAGGAAAAACAAACACATTCCACACAAGCGATGTCCCCACGTAAGGATATTGCCACTGTACTCCTAGGTAAATTGCTCTAATAGCAAACTTCCATCACTAGTAAAAAATTGCAAAAATAATGATTTTTTAAAAGCCTGTTTTCAGCTGCTACATGTTAATGTTTTAGGTTCTTTTTTTCCCCTTGGGCGATTATAGTCAGTTGACTGCTATGCTTTTGAATGATGCGCGTGGTTATGAATTTGTTGCAAAACGTTGATGTTATTTACAATCTCGAATTTCTCACTGTGAGATAAGCTTTTAAGACTCATTCTTGTCAGCGCCCTTTCTATTTTTACCCCCATGACTTTCTTTAAAGATGAGGACATCTTATCCAGATGTTCCAGAGGCAAAAAAAAAATATATATCCAATACCATCAGACCAAAGACTTCTCTCTCTTCCAATCTCAGTTGAATACCCTGAAAGTATCCAGTGGTCCAGAGCTGCTTCGCTCCCTGATTAGCAAGAGTTACAGTAACTGCTGTTTACTATTTATGAGACCAAAGCTCCAAATTAATTGCTTTGAAACACTATCATCATGATCACCAAGAGCCCCTAGAAGTAATTACATGGATTTTATAACCAAACACAAGATGAAAAAAAAATTAAAAGGTCAACCCTTTTGCACCAAGAGTTTTGATTGTTTCTTTTTCCATACCCAAAAGGATTACCAGGAGATACAGGCAGAATTATTGTGACCTATCTTTCTCCCAACTTTTTAATTAGTAGAATTGCACAGCTACACCTTAAAATACTGTCATTCCGAGAATGTGGTGACTGATTTTGAATTTCCTGAACGTGATGGCCATATTTACTACATAAATTGCAGGGCTGTGCACTTCTGAACTACAATTGCATTCATCTGAGCATCACACATCAGGCTACTTTATAAACATGTTATTTAAGACTCACAGTATGCCAGCAAGAACACGCGGATGTTAGAGGTTGAAAATCTACTCTGCTGCAATTGTTTCAATTGCTCTTTTCATGTTCTACTTTACATCAGAAAAAAATGGGAAATAACAGAGCAATGAAGACTCAGGAGCAGAGTGCAGGACTGTGAGAACAAAAAAAATCAAGATGATAAAAACCAGAATACTTATTGCCAAGAAAAGCTATCTTAGAATAACAAGGAGAATTGTTTTCGCAGCCCAAAGGCTAACTTCTGAGATCAAATCTCAGCTCAGATAAATTCAGTGGTTTATACAAAGGTTCAGAGCTTACGCACCTACGCACATCATGACAGCTTCGCTTTCAAAAGGTACCTCAAATATGAGTCAAACATACCATTCAGTAAAACAAGAGGCAGGTCTTGGCCCTGATCTATCATGATCTTTCTTTAAAAACCTTTTACATGTTAAGTGCTGTTCACAATTTTAGTTGTGCCCAGTAGAGAGAAGTAAACGCCCCAAGCGTGGAGTTGAATACAACCAAGTTTCCTCGACTTCCTCAAAATTTTGAGGAATTCAATTTTTTTATACATATATATTTGAGGATACATATATTTTAGATATTCCTCAAAGGAATTTAAGTTCTCTTTTAAGGAACTCAATATTTCTTAAAACAGATAGAATATTTTTTCACTCTGTCTCCTCTTGGCCATTAGAATCAGGGTATACACACAAACCAACATGAAGAGAACCCAGAGGTGAAAAAGGAAGATTTAATTCAAATTAAGGAAAGTGCTCGTTGTCTTCTCCTGTATATTGGTGTGCAGTAAAGCCTGATCATGTTTGTGGAAGATAGACTTGTTCGAGCTTCTGCTGCCACTGGGCAGTCGCTGAACAGCACTAGCTGTGTGCCACCAGGTAGCAAGGAAAAGGCATTTGGACTGCAAGTTGGCAGTCTGCCTGAAATCCATCCCTCAGTGTGCCCGTGTAGTCATGATTCATGCATTAAGCCCACACAGATGCTGACAACAACAAAACACAATGGTCCTGGAGGGTCCTGATTCAGGACACGCTGCTGATGGAAGGCTGGACTCCTTCCACGCCCCAGGAGCTGAAAGAGTGGACCACTGCAGGCTGTGTACTTTTACCATCAACGTTACTACTGATAGCTCTGGAGAAGCATTTGTATTTAAAATCTTGACATGTCGTTCAACTCTCCCTTTTAATTCCACTTTTTAAGCACCTTCCCTTCCCATGGCATGCTGTTCTCCTGCTGCTGGGTCTCCATACAATTGATCTGAGCTCCTGGACACGTTTATTTTTTTTTAACACATAACAGCATCATCTAAACATCATCTAGAGAGCTCTACAATTACAGGAAGGGCAGATGGATGCTGGAGGTGGGGATGTCACGGCTGCAGCCAGTCTGGGTTTACAGGACAGGCCTGGGAACTGGGAGCAGGCTCCCAGCTCTATCAGAGCCTCCTGATGGAGGTCACGATGGGGTGTTGCAAGTGTCTTAGGCTGTAAAATGAATTAATATTCTTCATGCAACACTACTGGATCCACTGAGAAACTGCATTCACAAACATTTCAGAACAACACTGCCTGGGCATATCTTCCTAGGCAGAGAAGTTTGCTGGACAGACTGAATTTTTTTAAAAAAGGACAAAATTCTCACAGTGTCACCAGTGCTCGAGCTACCTTGCTCTGGGTTAGTTCCCGTACCTGCCAATGTGCAGGTATTATTTTGGTGGGGGTGACTTATAAAATTCATGCATAAGACCAAGACTTCAATGTTTTATTAGAATTGCTTTTGTGAGGTCAAATCACAATTGGAGAGATCTGTATGAGTTTCCACCAGTTAAGAAGTGCTGGGGGTGTCTGGGGCGCTTGGCTCTGCCCTCCCCACTAACACAACAGAAACCCAGTATCTGATCTTCCTAAAGGAACTGAGTCATGGTTTCAAAAAACCCATCCAAGCTTTATTGCACACACCTCTACTTAACACTCAGAGGTGTGTTCTGCATACACACCTTTGCCATCTTCTCAGCATCTTGCTCAATACACACTTCCCGAAAATACCCAGCTGGCACAAGCACGCGTGTTTGGAAGCCAGACCCGGATGCAGCGTGGCATCACTCCAGGGAAGAAAATTTACAGTGGCTGAGAACCTGACCTATATTTACCTGCTTAACGCAGGGCACCCTATAACTCTCTGTGCTCATTTGCAAAAGCCTGATCTGTGTGCTACATCACCGTGCTCAAACCTGCTAGGAAAACTCATTTTTAAGCTCATTCCCACTGAGTGCATAATCAGGTCTTTGCCTCTACTGTGCACAGGGCGGGGGAAAGAGGGGATGTAATATTTTTTATTTATTTTTTAAGAGGTGCGATGTGATTTTTATTGTATGACTATTCACCTGCTTTCTGTGACCTCCTAAGCATACTTAAGAGGGAATCTGACACTGGGACCAAACATGAGGCTGGGGGAGAAATCAGCTAACAAAAAACACATGTGCTCAAGCATTTTGCTTTGCCTTGCTAATATTGAAGAGATTTGTTTTGCTCGGTAAAGCACTTGCATTTCAGCTCAGTCCTGCAGGGAAAAGCTAATCCTCAAGTTATGGCAATATAGCCAGTTGATATGGGGAAGGAAGGAAGGGGCCAGAGAACCATGGGAAGGAGAAAGAAAAGATTCAGCATTTCAGCCTGACCTGACTCCAGGTTCACACGAGAAGAGGTGAAGCTGCAGCTGTCACGCTGAAGGGAAATGCAGTCATTTATAAACCCAGGGAACTCTCCTGGGAAGGAGAAGCAACAAAAAAAAAAAAAAAA
>VXBO01001913.1:240185-264119 GCA_013400135.1 Rhinoptilus africanus | reverse complement strand
GAAAAAAAAAAAAAAAAAAGAGCATTCCTTAAAACTAGAGTTAAGGGCAGGTTTTTCCCACCACAAGAGAGAGCTAATACAGCCAGACCAAACTCTGCCATTATTCTCATTGTAGCTCTGGCCAGATTTCCTTCCTGCCCCAGCAGATGACACCAGCCTGTTCCACATCTTTTTTCTAGGAGAAGACCTCCTCCAGTGTGAGAAGCTTCCCCATCAAAGCACACAAATTTGTTGCTTTGCAATCTCTCTAACTTCCAAAAGATCTCAAGGGAACAGCTACTGTCCAAAGTGGACAGTAAAGGAAAGAAAAAACAAAATACATCTTGTGCATCCTTCCCTCCCCCTGTCATGAACATCACTTTCACTAGGGGTTTGACTCATCTCTCTGCTTTTGGTGAGCACGCAGAAATTTTTGTCTGTGCAGCCGGATAGGGAATAGTCACTGTAAATATATATGGTTTGATACTGGTAACTCTTCAGATATTTCAACACGTCTCAGAGGCGAGGGAGAGAAGCAGCACTGAGTACTCAGGAGGTTATAAACCACAGCAAAAGCCAAATCATTCAGAAAAGCATTTGATCCACACAGAGACAGAAAATTGTAGACCAAACTGGTCTGTGACCTACAGGGCAGAAGAACTCAAATCGCAAGAGGGGCTCATGGGGAAGGAAAAAAAAAGAAAAGATAGACAGCAGGATTCCCAGACTGAAATAAAAGCTACAGCTGCCAGCCAGTTTGTTCACATCAAATAACCTAAGTGGGCTTTCTGGTTCTCTCTAAACTGCATTTCATGGGGAAAACCAAAACTGAGATAAAAATATAGCTACTTCCTTACTGCAGCTACATGGGTTCGTTGTTTCTGTGACCTGCCAGGGAGAAAGATGTGATGGGAACGCTCCTCCCTGTGCTAAGTGCCCTGGCAGACAGTGCTTAGCCTGGCAGGGGAGCCCAGGGTTCCACCAAAGGGCAAATTATATCCTGCTAATTGAAGCAGCATCATTTTAGAATCTCCCCATGAGCCTGTCAGGTTTGTGTATGGGCAAGCGAGAAGATCTTAATGGACCTGGGAGGCTGAAGCAAGCAGGAGGAGCAGGCAAGAGCAGAGAAAACGGGACACAGCGGGAGGGTATCAAATCCTTTCGGGTTAATAACGCGCCTCCCCGGGATGCGAAGCAGAAGCCTAGAAATCCAGGCTGTGTTAGTTAATTACCGTACCAGAGAAAAATTTAGCAAGGCTCTCCCCGCACACAAAGCTTTTACAGAAAGAAAAAGAGGAGAAGAAAAAAAAAAAGAAACTAGCCCTCCCCAATCAGTGCAATTAATACATCTGCTGCAGCTTTCCGTCACGTTCCCTCACCACCGCTCAGCTCCAGTTGTCAGCATCTGTCTGAAACGAGCCGCTGCGTGAATCCAGCGGCCCCGCTTGTGCAGAGAGGCAAAGGATAAGATTTCAGGAAAGGCTGAAGCCCACTGTTAAGGGATTCGTCCCAGATAAATTGCCTGTCAGCTACAGCTGAAGTACAGTGTTGGCTGCCCTTCCCTTGATGAGTAATAACGGGACTTTGCCGTGTACGGAGGTACCTGACTTCCATGGAAACCAAAGTTTAGTTCTCATGTGATGAGTAAAATCCAGTTCACTTACTCGTGAGAGGATGTACCTATGATGAAACAGAAAAGGGGATTCAAAGGAGTAAGGCTGCTTTTGCTTCTGTGTACTCTCTGCTCGGGTACAGGCTGAAATGCAACAGGAATACCGGGATTACTCAGTGTTGGTAACAGCCCCAACAAAATCAAGTATGTGCGGAGAGGGGCAATTCCTGTTTCAGAGCACTAGGAATCAGAGTAGAAAAAACAGATTATTTTTTTTTAATCACCCCAGATGTACTCAGCAGAGAATCTGAGGCCCAGAAAAGCTAAATGACTTGTCCGAGATAAAACAAGGGGTGGGAGGTGGATCTAGCATATAAATCCTCATGTTATTTGAGCCTATTCAACATTCTGACCATGCTTTCTCTCTCATATGGTAACTCATAAATGGGCTTAGGTGTATACCTCGTAATACCATTTATTACATACATACATCTTCTAGCATATGCAACCAAGCTCCTTGTGGGATTTGACTTCTGTGTTTAATTGGCAGGCTTGTTTGTGGAGCTAACAGGTGCGCTAGAAGGGAACAGAAAGCACATTCTCACTTCACAAAATATGTGCTGGAAACCACGTTACGAGAGACCTAAACCAGGCAGCAAACACAAAACCATCCAGCACCATCCAGTCCCTCCCCATCCCCAAGAGCCCAGTGCCGAGCACCATCCCCTCCCAACCCACAGCCTGTGATGCCCTCAGGCTGCCCACACATGCACTCCAGGAGGGGGTGAGTCATTTGTGCCTTCTTTTCTCTCCCTCTCACACCTTTTCTGCTCAGCACTTTATCCCAGTGAATAAGGAAAAGAGCTTTCACACTGGGTTCACTTTGATTGCAGGAAATAAAAAATGTACCAGAAGGAAGAAGCAACAATTTGGAGAAAAGTTGTGGCTGACATGGTGTATGTGCATCATTGGCCAAATGTTGTTCCTGACTCCCTGTCCATTTCTGGTTGCTTTGTATGATGAGGGCAAGGAGCATCTGATGCTGCCAGTCTGTGCAGCCTCACTTATTAACTCAGAAGATTCAGGTTTGCGAGAGGGATTGAAAGGAAAATTGGTTTTGCATTTTGATCACTTCCTCCAACTCATCTTGACATCCTTAGCGTGTGTAAAAAAATCTAGAATGAAGGTGGCTGATTCAAGACTCCTTTAAAGAAAGAGCCATGCTAAACCAGCTGAAAATTTCCCTTGTCTTCACTTTTCCAAAGTGATTTTTCTTTTTAAAATTCATTGCTACAGAAAAAAAGGGAATGGCTGAAATGGAAAGAAATTCTCTCTGTTGATTCAAAATATTTTCCATGAACAATTTGAGGCCAAAGAAAAGGTGACATCTCCAAGATATTCATGTGACTGAAACCTTCTCTAACCAGGCCCAGATGGGAGTGATGCCTACAGGAGTGTTTAAAATCAGTCTGGGTAACAGAACTGCTGCTACTGTTGTTGGGAACTGTCCTGCAGCCAGATTTATTTTACTCTCAGTATGTTTTGCCTGATGTTCAGTCACAGTCTGCCCCTTTGTTTCATTGTTAAACATGCCTGTATCTCTTTGTACCACTCAATGTCTCTCCTCCTGGGAGTTTTTGCCCTCAATAACCTATAGTTTATTTATTATTATGACTCTCCTCACAAATTTAATCATGGCAGTGGGTAAAAAGGGTTGGGACAGGAAGATAAAGAGTATCATATGTATTTTAAATCTCATCTCTCACTCCTGCTGCACAATAAAGATCCCTAGTCTGACACAGCAGCTATTCAACAGAAACCTAGGACGAGATCACAAAATCATAGAATGCCAGGTTGGAAGGGTCCATCCGGTCCAAGGATCATCTGGTCCAATCTTTCGTGGCAAAAGCACAGTCTAGACAAGATGGCCCAGCACCACATCCTGCTGAATCTTAGAAGTGTCCACTGATGAGAAATCCACAACTTCCCTGGAAAGATTATTCCGATGGCTAATTTTTCTCATTGTGAAAAATTTTCCTCTTGTGTCCAATGGGAATCTTCCCTGGAGTAACTTGTACCTATTGCCCTTTGTCTTTTCCATGTGATTCCTTCTAAAAAGACAGTCTCCATCTTTTTTGTAGTCACCCTTTAAATACTGGAACATGGTGATAAGGTCTCCCCTAAGCCTTCTTTTCTCAAGGCTGAACAACCCAGTTCTCTCAGCCTTTCTTTGTATGCCAGGCTTCCCAGTCCTTTGATCACCTTCGTGGCCCTTCTCTGGACCCTCTACAGCCTGTCCACATCTTTTTTGTATTGAAGAGACCAAAATTGAACTCTTTACCTCTGCTGCTGACACCCTTGTTGATGCAACCCAGCATCCTGTTGGCTTTCATAGCCGCAGCAGCACACTCTTCACTCATATTGAGCTTGTTGTCCATCGGGACCCTCAGGTCCCTTTCTTCACAGTTGCTCCCCAGCCAGGTATATCCCAGCCTGTGCTGCGCTCCTGGATTATGTTTTCCCTGTTGCAAGACTTTACACTTGTCCTTGTTGAACTTTATAAGGTTGTTATTAGCCCATTCTTCCAGCCTATCCAAGTGATAGGTGATAGAGGTGATACACTCTAAGATGATTTTACCCTGTGCAGAACTCAAGCCCTTCCTTTTTGCCCTGAAAATAAGCTGTAGATAACTGGATAAACAGTCTCCTGTTTCCAGGATACAGGCCAATGTGTTTGGAGTTGCTCCAGTTCCTCTGCTGTGATAAGCTCAGTTTAGATTAGCCCCTCTGCACACACAACGCAGAAAGAGAAATTGGATTGTTAAAAGCAAAAAAAAGATAAACACCAGTTTTGGAAGGTCCCCTAGTGCTATTTGGGATTCCTTCCCACATTGTGGTGGGTTGTTTGATTTTCAATACACATTCTTCTCTTTGCTGAACCATCCAAATGCTGTTTAGGAAGATCCAGTTATGCAAAAGAAACCATGCTGCAAAAACGTATGGTATTTACACACAGAAACTTTTCCGCAATGGTCCCAGGATAGTCACATCTTCCCAAGATGGTATCATCTCCGTCTGCATTATGGTTGTCCAAACCATACTGTTGGTGCCAGCTAGATTGCAAACTCCTCAAGGCTTGAATCAACATCATCTAAGTTTGTTGCAAACACCAGGAGTTTTTTTACGTTCAGCAAACCGACCCCCTTGGACAGGAGCCTGACCACACTCTTTATCCACCACTGCAGTCCCCGGCATTGTTTCTTTTGGGATGGGCACCACCATCTGTGCCCAGTGCTCATTCACATCAGAAGACACTTGATCCTCTGGAAGGACTCACAGGATTGAGTCCACCAGGCCAGTGTTTTCTAATACTGATTTTCACAAGGGGGCCCTAAAACAAGGATAACATAGCTGGACTTGCAAAAAGAACGGGATTCAACAATTGCCAGTCTCCCAGGCTTTCAAAGCCTTATTCAAGAAAAGCATTTCTCAATCTCTGAATATTTTTTTTTCCTTGACTCAATTAGAAAGCTGCACTCATTTTTTCCCTGCCTTTAGCGACTTGCTCTGGTTTCTCCTTCCAAGGTAAGTTGCAGCATAAGTTGGCAAGCCCCGTTAACAGGAACAAAAGCATACTCTGTGATTTGAGAGGGGTTTGGACTTGTGATTTACTCTGAACAGCGCTACAGACAAGCTCTCTCCAGGTGGGTTACGTTAGACTGAGAGATGCTCTCTATGTAAGGAGGGTAGCTGGTATTTTAAGCACTAAAATGCATAGGATGGCACCAACCCACTGATCAAATAACCCCCAGATCACCAGGCACCAAGGAGAGGTTTGTCACAGAGGTGGAAGTCTCCTTTCTGAGTTTCAGGAACAGCTGTATGAATAGAGTTCCTCAAATGCCTCCATCAGCACACAGAAGCAGTTATTTGCTTTCTGGCTTTCTAAGAGGAATGTAGTTGGTTTTGGCTCCTCTGTCCTGTCTGCTGGGCGAGGAACCTGATGAGGAGCAAAACCCAGCCAGCATGGGGCAGCGGTGCCCCAGCCACCATGTGGGTCAGCCCCAGAGCCACCTTGATTCCTGCCTTCCTGCCCCAAAGTCAACTTCTGAGGTCCATATACACATAAAAGCTTGGGGAAGGTATTTCGTAGCAGCAAGGCTGTTCTGGATGTCTTTACATTCTCTCTGAAGCCCTCAGGGTATTGGTAGCCCAAGGATTTCTTCAGCAAATGGGACCCTTTTATGGGAAAGTCTAGACTTCCTAATGACCTTGGAAAAGCAGCCAAGTCCTCCTCCACCCAGCCAACACCGCCTCCAGGCTGCTGTCTCTGTCCCACTGCCTGGGGAGCCCTTCTCCTCCCACCGCTTCCACATTCTGCAGCTGCCTTTGGTCTTCACCGCAGCAACCAACTTGCTTCATAGACCTGTCCTCCTCTGAAGGAGACCTGTGCCACTTACACACCTTCATCACTGAACTTGCACCCTTGGAGTTACCTTACTTTGCTCTGCTGATCAAATACCTTTATTTTCTTTTAAAAAATAAAATAAAACTCAAGTAACGTACATTTCCTGACTCCTTTCTACAACCACCTCTTAACATTTCCCCTTTGCCAGTGTTAGCTACACGGTCAGCCCAGCTTCCACTGCTGCTTTCCTCTTCATATTCCTCAGCCAGAAACTCCCACCGCTACCTTGCATATATCCAAGTAGGTTTCATTCCCGTCTCAGCTCCTTCACAGCACACTAAATCCATTTCCCAGTGCCAACAAGAAAACAAAAGCAGCTCAAATGCAAATAACACCTTTGCAATCTTCCCCTCACCACCCTCGACCTTTCCGCCCCTATCCATGGGCTTCTAGCACAAACCACACAGAGGAGAACCGGTGCTGTGGATGGTCCCTTTGCACACGTACAATGTGATGGCATCCTCACGTAAACCACTCTGCACTGAGTGGTTGTGACACCCACGTTTAAGGAAGGAGGAAGCCCTCCCTGCTCCTGCTCCGCACCTCCTTGGCCGCGAGGCTGCTAACCACCACACACCGATCCTCTCTCTCCGTCTTTACACCTGCTGAATGGCTCAGTTCAGACCAGGAATCCAGTGTTTGACTTTGACATTATTTAATCAAAGAGGTGTAACTTTCTTTGGCTCCTCTGGCGCTGACGCACAGCTCTCTCGCATTATGTTCCCTAATGAAGGCCACCTGAAGCCCGAAACGGTGTCTGAACACAACACAGTGCTCTCTTTTCACGATGGGCTAACACACACCAAAAAATACTCTGAGCATTTCTCGCTTGCAGATAAACTTGGCCATCACGCTAAGGAAATTAAAGCAAATAGAGCCAGTCTGTCAACTGGAACGCTCTGCCTGCTGCCGGCTCTGGCTGTTACTTTACATAGGTCTTAAATTAAACGTCAAATAGTGTTTGGCACAAGAGCCTTGTGGCTGCCCTTAGAGAAAATCTGACACCTTCACTAACTGTTTCCCACTGCCTTCTACTGCTTGGCTAGGGGTAGGGGAAGTACAGACTGTCTCATAGCTCCTCAGGTTTTTTTTCTTGAGTTTTTTTCCATGAGGAATGCATGAAGACAAAGACATCTCTTGTGTTTAATCACAGGGACTGAAAGGGGTGCATTGCTCAGTAGCATCAGGGACGATTTGGGGCAGCTGTTGGGTTTGGCTTCCTGGGACTTCCACCCTCCTTAAGCTGACATGACAGACGTCCAGCAACGCTCTCACATCTCTGCTCACTCCAGTTTCAGTCCTTTTGGCTCTGAGCTTTAGCACCTTTTAGCAAAACAAAAATATAATAGCACTACTACATAAGGTTATCCTGCCACCTTGCAGTGCTGATACACCTGTGCCAAGCCAGTGAGACCCCCCTGTTATAATTTTATAATCACATGGCTGTTCCTTTCCACTGCATCCCCACAATATAAACCATGATAAACCATGCACAATATACCGAAGGCCTCCCTGTGAACTGGCATCCCGGACTAACACTAGGCTAAGGAACAGGGCTGTCACTCACATTCCCACAAACTGGGCTTCAAGACAACGATCAGGTTAGTATAGCTAAACAGCAATGACAACTGAGCCACAGAAACTCTCCATGAGCACAGACGGAGCCAAAGGGAAATGGAAATGGGATTGCACCCAGCTGAGACCACCCAGGCTGCCTGCACCCTGCCAGTCGTCATGCAGGGATGAGTCTGTCCCTCTCTGTCCTCTGCTCTTGCTATTCTCCAGGATGAGACACCAACCCAAGCAAACCTATTAATCCCCAGAGAAGCAGCATTCCCTCTCTCTGATCAGAAATCACTGAGGTACAGAAAGCATTTGGCAGAACTGAATATAAGTACATCCAGGGGTGTCTTTAGGCACATACCATTATCTAAGCACATAGCCTGCAGGAGCACTAAAACAGCCCCGGTAAGAAAATCACGCACTTATTCACCTGCCCCGCCATGAAGGAGGAGATGGGGATCCACTGCCCCAGCACCAGGCACTGCAGGAGGGTGGTTTACCTGTACCCCAGGTGGGCAACCCTTCTGCCAGGGGAGAAGGCAAGGAAGGTGCTGAGAGGGGGCTGCCTCCTTGCTGCACGTGAAGAGTTTGCAGCTGCAGCCCTCACTGCTTCACGTGCCCTCAGTGCCAGCAGGGCCAGAGAGCCCTGGGAGAGCTTGGTTTTCCTTCTACTCCTCATCCCAAGCTTCAGCCCTGGGGCACACCAAAGTCCGCTCTTGACTATGCTTCTTTTGAAGCGTTTGAGCCAGCTCAGAGAGGAAAGCGTAAGTAAGCAGGAATTGTCCACCTCGCCCCCAGGGGCAACGGTTCATGGAAACAGAGCACTTGCTGTGGAAGGATGAAAGCAAAACCAAGTTATCGTTATGTATCTGGACACAAGAACACACCACTAAGTTGATCTTGCTGCCTTTTGTTTGTCTTTTACACCAGAAATGCATTTTTATTCCAGCCCTAGAAGCTACCAGCCAGAGGTACACAGTATGGAAATAGCCACCTGACAATGGTCACAGATTATGTAAATATATATATTGTTTTAAACTCAGCTGAGGACCCAGTACTCTTTTCTTCCAACACACCTTGAACCCCGCTTGGGTTCACACGTGCCTTATCTCCACCCCATCCCTTTAGTCCCTTCGAGAGGTTCCCAGTAGCATCAGTGAGGGCTTCAGCTCCGTCACTGTGCTCTGGGAAGCTCACAGTGAGCTTGGAGTGCTGCTGTAAGGGCTGTGAGAAGATGAGCCTTTCCCATGGACTTGTTTCTATTCCATGTCTGCACCCAGCTGGAGCCCAAAGCTGCAGAGAGGAAAAACAGGAACTAATATATTTATTGTTTTAACCCTTCACCTCCCAGGGAAAAAAAAAATAGAAGAGTAATTGTCTGTGGTTTGAGGTGAAATTCGGGCAAAGGCTAAAGGAATGCGAGGGGGGGGCCTGTGAATGGAAAATGGGAGAGAACAAAGAATGGGTGTTTCAAAAGCATTCCTATAAAACTGTCCTGCATTGATCACACTGGCTGACAGAACTCATACAGCAATGGTGGTACTAGACCTGTCCTGAATTTGGCCCTGCCCCTGTGGAAGTAGGAAAGATTGTTAGAGATGGGCAGGATAAGGGGATCCTCCTCATTTGAGGAAACACATTGATCAAGACAAGAAATCCATGTAAAGCTAACGATGTTTAAAGGCTCAAGGGATGGGTGAAACCAAAGGTGCCAGCACTCACGGCATAAGAAAGTGGCTCCAAACTCTGCACTTGGCTGCAGCACGTTAATGGGGTTGCAGATTAACAGCAGCCCAAATACACCGTAAAGGGGGCGGGAGTCTGAGTGCTTGAACTGAGCAGAAATACAGCTACACAGGCGACAACGGCTTTCATCCAGCATCTTAGCTTAAGTAAGTGAGCACCTTTGCGTATGGTAAGTACTACACTCCAAACTGTAAAATCGATGTAGAAAAGTTAAGTGACAATACCTAAAGGTTCCCCAGCAAGTTCTTAGAGCCTACGAGGGAGCACAAACTGGTAGTCACCTACCTGTGGCCATTAGCCAGCATTTCCCTGCCCAGGACAGGCTCAAGACCCATAACTTCTCCTCAGTAGCCTTTTGCTCTAATGGAGGCATAGAACAAGCATCCTTGAGTACCACAGTGCTGGATGGCTGGAAACAGTAATAAATATTTTCTTCTTTTTTCTTTTTTTTTTCCCCTCCCCCAAGCAGCATGTCACTCTCAGTGATATGCTTTGCTGACGGGTCAAGCAGAGCAGGAAAGACTCTGAGTACTTCCAATGCAAAAGGGAAGCCTAGTGGGATAAAAGAGATACTCAATCTTTTTTTCCTACTTACATCTCCCACCGTATTTTCTGACACATAACTGCTTGCTCTGAATGAACTCCTGAACTGCTGCAAGACTCTCTAATTAATTTCCTACATGCCCCTGAGGCCTCCCAGGGCTTAAAAGGAAAGACCTTCAAAAATAGCAATCAAAAATAGTGAAGGAGAACTTCCATCATATGCAGTACACTTATTCGTGAACTGCTGTGCAATTAAAGTGCTGCGTGAGTGCAGCAGGAGCCAAAGGAAGTGTGCCATGAGCTGTGCCCACTGTACTGGGTGTCAGCCTGGACCCAGACGGTAGGACTGATGTGCCCCCTTGCCTTGATAGCTGACCAAGCTGCCGGCGCTTCACCAGGGTCGAGGTGGTGGTCACCTAAATGACTCCTCTTTGGGAGACAGTAGGCTTGTCATCGCAGGGTTGGAGGGACAGAGCTGCGACATGGTCTATGTAACCTACCCCTCCCCACCTCCCTAAATGCATTCTCCTCTTAGTGGAAAATAACATCTTGACTCCAGGCATTTTGCTCAACCAATGACAAACACTGACACAGTGGGTATTTTCCCCATAAAACCAGTTACCTTCAGAAATGCAATGCAGGAGCTGGAAAGAGTGCTCCAGCCACATTCCATGCAAGCCCCACCGCTCCAGCAGTCGGGATGCTCTGAATGATGCAGCAACTTCCCTATGGCTTGTCTGGGATAGCAGCAAGTGTTGTTGCACTGACAGAGGGTCACCACTGGAATCCAAGTGTGGGTAGAGGAAAGTTTGAGAAGGGGGAAAAAAAAAAGTCTCTCTCGCCACCACCACTGTATCTGATAGAAAAGAAAAACAGGAAGAAGGATGCCAGCTGTTTGGATAGCTGTTCTCAGTTTAGTGTTTCTTCCAAGGTAAATAAACTCTCCTAAAGGAACAAGATTATAATAGGCTCTGTGAAAATTTGCCTTTCAAAGCACTAGAAAACCCAAAGTACTGCGTCCTGCAGCCAGGAGAGAGAGGCAAAGATAGAAAACGCTGCTTGAGGGCTACAATATATTAAGACCTGACAGGAGAAGAGACAACCCACACAGCCAGGGAAGAGTCATTGCAAGAAGAGCCAACAACAATTACTGAGGTGATGTCTCAGTCTGTAAGACACGGGACTGGAGAAAAGCTTGGAGCGCGTGAGCACACTCGTGTTTTGCAGGAGAGAACGCAGCCCTGATCACGTTTCAGTGTGCTCTGCGGGACGGTTGGCAACCCCCAGCTGGACCAGACTGGCAGAGGTCCACCAACGTTTATACAGCCTTGCCCATTAGCACCAGCTAGGCAAGGGCCTGGCCACGGGGACCAAAGGCATTTATTGCTGTGCAAGGTCAGCCCTTTCACCACCAAAACAACAGACAAGCCCAGAACCTAAAAATCTCTCCTGGCACCTACGGGCAGCAAAGGATTTAACTGGAAAATGCTAAGCCCTTCTAATAAGATGACCTTTTTGGTCTGTACTTTACTACTTTTAATGAGCCCCCTTGCAAGGGTTGATTGATTTACTTGCCTGGTGCTCTTAGACTCAAATTTATTATAATTAAGTTGTTAGTTAAAGCAACTTGCCTTACTCGCCATCTCTGAGACCTCAGCTCATTATTATTAGAGTCTCACATGCATCTACCCCATCATTCCGCATCTAGAAATTAATGAGAGATTGGCAACACCACCTCTCTCCTCCCCCCCCCCGGCACACCACCCCTGTGATGGTTACTTTGGCAGGAGAGGGGCATGAGCAAATGGAAAGGCAGGACCGAGGACGGGTTTCTGTGCGAAAACTAAGCGCCTGACTCACAAAACGGCTTGGAGTGGAGCGAGGAGAGCGAGGGCAGCCTTCCAGATCCACGTGCTGCCCACTTTCACAGCACTCAGGGGCAGAGCCGAGTGGATGGTGACGATGCGCAGAGCCTGGGCAGAGGTGGGAGGGAGGGAAGGAGGACTGGAGAGTCCCACTTTTATTTACTTAATCAGTAAAACAGCTGTTTCCCTCTACCCTTGTCTTTAGAATAATGGGGCATTATGCTCTTAGTGCAATAAAGGGACCACGCTCGCACAATTACATCACATCACCGTGTAGCCAGGGGTGAAGAATCATCTCAAGAAGAGCCAACAGCAATCGCTGAGGTGATGTCTGCAAGGCACAGACCTGGAGAAGACATTGGACAGAGATCGCCCGGGCTTTGTGAACTCCATCAGAGGCCAAGGGATGGCAAATTCAAGCCTGCTTCTGCTTCATTGCACCACAGGGATGCAGTCCCAGAGCCTCCATCTATCAGGGAGCACCTGGAGTGTGTCTCAACCCCAGCCCCATTTTGAGCTGTGTCTGCATTACCCTCGGAGCTGCAGAACCCCTTCATTTCCCCACTGGCACCACGTTTCTTCCACAGAGCCAGCCTGTGCCTCAGCTTATCACTGCCATGCTCAGCCTCGAGCTATCAAGGGTGTGTGACATCCAGATTATAAACTCCTTTGGGCATACACTGAATTTTTGTGGATCTGTTTGAGCTATCCCTACCATAGTGCAATCTTAATCTGTGATTAGATTTCTTAGGCTTTACAGCAAATAAATAATAAGATTTTGTTATAAAAATAATAACAACATTATCTGCACAGGTTTAAACATGTGTTAAACAGCTTTTAATGTGACTATCCAGTCATTTTCTTTTTTTTTCTCTTCACTCATCCCCTAGAGATGGGGTTGAAGTAGAATACCTGGTTCAAACTGTCTTCCCATCACTTCCACCAGTCTGAGATCTGTGACTTGCTAAGACATAGTCAAGAAGGAAAGCTCCCCTTCTGCAAGAAATCCAGCCATCTTTCTGCTTTTAGCTGCATCAGAGAAACAGCCCCTACACACATACCTCCTTTCAAGCACCTGGTTAACTCTTCAGTAGGGTCTTACCACCACCAAAACCAACCAAAAAAAAAAAAAAATCAAACACCAACCCATAGCTCTTTGTGAAAGATACACACACATTAAAGATACAGCCTTTTTTCAGAGACATTTAACCATCTTCCAACCTGGCCAGACACAAGCCAGCTCCAAAAGAGAATCTGCGTAACCGGATTATGCAGTGCCTTCTGCAAGCTGATAAGTTCTGCTCGAGTTAACTGTGGCCACGTGGCGTTTGGTCAGGTCAGCTCACAGCAGGTCAGTTTGGAGCGCGGCTTGAGCAAGTGCTTGCTGAGAGGAATTGGCTGGGTGAACCCTGTGAGCACACTTTGAAGGTAGATTAAGCCAGGCCACAAAAGGTCTTGCACAGTTCCTCCTAGGAGAACCTGTTGGAGAAGGAGGACAAAATACACACCAATTGTAGGCTAACCTACCACGCAGGGGCCAAACCAACCAGTACTCTACAAACTATCGGAAGGAATCACCATCTGCAGAGGTGAGAAGCTCAAGAAAGAGCCCAGACTGAAGTCCCTGCTCTGCCAGACCCAGCATGGGTTTGGTTTGGACAACCTCTGAATAAAGCAGTCAAAGTCTTGATCCCACTCTCTTCTACAATCTATCCATGGGGCTATATAACCATTTTCCTGACCCTAACCAAGGTAATATTTTAATGAGATGCTCTCGGCCATGATTAAGTCTGCAGACATGTTTATGCACCCTTCATGAAGAGACGGAAATGATGGGAATGAGTCATGACAGGTGATGGAATGATTCAGCCATCCATCCACCCGCTTTCCATGAACTGTATCACTTCTGACTGCAATAAATTGCCCATAGAAAAATAATGGGCTGTTAAATTCCAGGGCATCTCTCAAAGTCAGGGACTCATATTTCTAGGATGATATTTTCAATAAGCAGGTTAAAAACATTTGCAAATTGGAAAAAGAAATGCTCTATTGCACATTTAAACCCAATGCAAGAACTAGTACTGCTACTTAATTAATTAGATTTTAGCTTTATGGACTCCCAAGTCAGCCCAGCTGAGAGCAGGCAAAGAAATACAGAGAGCCACAGGAATGTGTTGCCAATGAATGTGGACAGGCGAAGTTCATAATCAGGCTTAACTATCACACGTGTTAATGGCTGGAAAAGCTATAATTATGGGTTCATTTATGTGCTTTATGAGATATATTTACATGTTAATGACTATGACAAGTACAGGAATCAGTCTGGAACTGAAAACATTTCTGCAGAGAGGTAGTGAGATACAACCAGGCTGACAATGAGCTAAGGACAACAAAGTCATCAGAAGGAAGAAATGTTTTTTGGTCAATTATGTGATGAATATTCTGGATTTCAGTAGCTTTTATGGATATGTCTTCTGATTCATCATGAGGTTTTGTGAGCATGCTATAAAAAAAGCATTCACAAGTAATTTAAATTACCCTGACTGGTGCTAGAGGGACTGTGAATGACAGTCATGGGAAGGTTCTGGCCCAACATTCCTTGTAGTCAAAGAAAACCTATGCATTTGCAAGGGAGTAGAAAAATCTCTTTGGTGTTTATGAATGGGAAAAGAACTCCAGAAAGTGATCCCTTGAAAACTATGATGAGTGGTAGTTCAAAATCCTCTTACACTATACTGAGGTACATTTATCAAACCCTTTGTAGTGATGCTCTGACCAAAAACCTTGCTGTAGTACCCCGCGTACTGACTCAGGTTCTCATCTCCCTCTCATGCCACAAAAAATTATCAGATAGTGCTGCTGTATTTCTTTTAACAGCACATCCTATCCAAGAAAAAGCACCAGAAAAGATGACGGTGCACCTCCGTGTCTCCTTCAACTAGCTTCACTGCGCTTCACTTATCAAGTACAAAGTTTCACCATGGATGTGTCTGACCAATACTTCTTAAAGCGCCTTAAAATCTTTCAGCCTGTCTCAGGGTAGTGCTTAGCTCTTTCAGTTATTCCTTCAGTGGTGGCTTTCACTTGAAGTCAACACATCCATCTAGCCACCGTGCCTGCCATCCACCGCTCTCATCCTTAGGTTTAGGTTCAATTTGACAGCCGAGATTTTCTGTTGACTCCACTGGAAGCAAAGGCATACCTTTTCGGTGGCAATGCTTTATTTCCATTCTATAGCACAGGTCCTGCTGTAAGCCTGAACCATCCTCCTTTATAAGACATTTTCAAAGCACATTTGAAATCCCTTTAATCTTACCCTGTTCAGAAATAAAGTCCATGCCGTCTTTCCCTGACTATCTGAAAAGCATCCTCACCAAGAGACTTCAAGTCCTGCTCCCACAACACATGTAACTGAATGATGCTTTCAGAAAGTTACTGTATTGATCTCTCCACTGATAAAAGAAGGCATGTTTAAAGACATTTTTTACTGCTGACATGACTGCACAATAAGCAGGATAGGATAAAAAACACGTTCTTCCTTGCTAGCAGACAAAGGGAATCCCTTGACTACTCCCACAATAGAGAATAGCAGATACTAATGTAAAACCAATGCATTAATCATGTTTGATTAAGTAAACAGCGACTTTGCTACTGTGGTGGCCACGTGTCTTTTGTAATATAGACTCTCTGGTCTGGTTAAATGAAAACTAAATTGGGCTAAACAAGCAACTCTGCTATCTGCTTTCAGGCAGATCCAGTGGGGGAAAATTCTGTTAAAGATTGTTGTTTGTCTTTCCAACCTAGCTGAAGTTGGTTCATATACTGGTATTTACACGTACATATGCATGTATATTAATGACAGACTATAGTGATGAAAATGTAGGGTTGAACTAACCAACTAACACATAGGGAGAGGAGGGGAGGACTGAATCCCTTCCCGGGAAGATCTATGACAGAACGTGCAAAATAGAGATCGTGCCAACTGCTTGGTCAGCTGCCTAAACCATACTGTGTTTTTAATCAATGCATTTATTTTATATTCCCCCAGCATCTCAAGCTGCCCAGTTACAGCCCCAACTTTGACAAATCAGAGCAACCCGGTACCTAAATCAAATCCAAATCAGATCCAAACTCAAGAGGTTTCTCTGCCCACAGACACACTCATCCTTTCCTCCTCCAGCCTGTCCTCCAGCACCTCCACATCCATGGAACTGGGGCACCCATCAGAGGAGTGGCTTCCCGTTCACACTCCATACCGTGACTCAGAGACAGAAGACATCCCACCTGTCTGTCCAGCTTCCCACACCAGTGTCTGGGCTTTGAGTCAGGGCTGCCACACACACTCTCTCTCTCTGCCTTCCAGCCCTGGAGCAATGCCAAGACTCCAGTCCATTGAGGTCAGCAGAAATTTTTCTCTTGGCTTAAAGAAGCCCCCCCCACTGTCCTCAACGGTGGAGCTGGGAAAAGCAGCCAAGTTGGAAAGCCACTGACCAATGCCAGACCTTCTCTTCTTCCAAAATCAGCTGCCAGTCCTTCAAAGAGTCACTCATCTCTAGCTTCTCTTTCACCACTACTCCATCATTTTCTCCCCATTCTTCTCCACATCTGTACTATCACTTAAAAGTTTATAAAATTTTCATCTGAAGCCTAAAGAATTCCAGATAAAGACGCTTACTTCCCTATAAAAATGGGGACTTATGGAAGAGAGACTTTTATTATAGCATGCAATGAAGCTATTAACACTCTAATGACAAATTCACTTTACCTTGAAAGCTTCCGCCTTTTTTTTCCTCTGTTTTGACACTTCAGCATCATCTTCAGCAGAAAAGGTAGAATGCTGCTGTTCTAATTAGGAAATAATTTGTGGCTACTGTGCTCTGGTGTAGGTAATTATGGATATAGGAGAGAATGACGAACCAAGAACCCACACTTTAATAAGATGGACAGATGAAAAGCCTTTCTCCAGTGCCCGGAGGGCTTTGTGTTCATACATACTGGTCTTTATTACTTCTGCTGTAATAAAGGGAAGCCACACTCCCCAGCCAGCATAGTGGTTTAGCTAATGAAATGGTTTGGGGCTTCAAAACAGGTCGAGAGGAACAACAATCATCATATAAATAAATAAACTTCTTGGAAAAAAGCTATCCCAGTTGATATCATTGAAAGATAATTTCAGCCTCTCTGATTTTTTCACCCTAAATTGCAAGTTTCTGGCAATTTTTTCCCTTCCTCATGTACATTCAGTTAAAGCTGCTTCAAGATAAACTGCAAGACTTCTATCAAGCTTTTCTTCAGCTCCCCCTCGCCTCCCTGCCCGCTCTCCCCCTCCTATTTCTACCCTGCTAGCATCACCCTGGGAAAGGAGCTCTGATATCAGGCTGAGAGAAAGTCAATAGCTGACAGCAAGGAAATAATCTGAGCCATTGATCGTCACTTCAGGCTTCAGGTTCAATACAAACCAAAGGGGAGACACACACTTATAAACACACACACACAAAAGGGAGTGAATATATTAACTCCTGGTGTGCTACAAAGACCAGGAATTGCTAGTGTGATTAATGAGCACAAGAAACACTGAAAAAGAAACACCTAGAGAATGAAGGACTTGCATGTTAAGTCGTTAAAAATATATTTCCAAAGGCAGAGTCAGAGAACTAAATATTCATCTATAAGGATCAGATTTTCTATTTGAATGTCTGAATTCCCATGGCATAGGATATAAGAATGAAGCGTGTAAATTCTCTGAGTTGGTCTGACTATTTGCTGTCTGCCTAAGAGCAAAAGTGACAAAAAATCTGTTTTGACTGATACTCATCTCCTGAACTGAGCTCAATTATCTTACCAAGTTCCTTACCAAAAACATTCAAAAGAGTTTAGCTCTCTGAAATGATGTTGATTGCACATTTAAGCTTGCCAAGGATGCCCTGGTCCTTGGCAACAGATTTTTCCTGGAAAACAGCTACATCACCCAAGACGACGTGACTCATTTTTAAAGATATTCTTCATTCTATCATCAAACCCATCTTTTACAACTCTCTTATTTTGCAGATTTGTATCTCATCCACTAGCGAGGCCTTTCTTTTACACAAACCTCAGGTTTTTATCAGATACTTACGTAGAATTTCAGCAGGCCATCAGAAGATGAACTGCTACATTGAGACTATTGACTATATGAAGTATTCTTCATAATTAATTCACAGAGCATCCTGAAAATGAAGAATCTCAAGGATATATGATGGTCAGGCAATACCCACCAAAAGTGAAGGTGAGTAGGTTTTTTTTTGTGAGAAGACTAAACCAATATTGTGAGGTAACACTCCACTTAGAGACACTCATATTCACTGAATCATAACAAAATACATAATTATTGGAATGATATAAAGCATACCAAAATCACAGGCATCATCCTAAAACACAGTGCCCAATTATCAGAAACTGATTTTTTTAAAAAATGGTATATAAAAGAAAACATGTTCTGTCCATTCTTTAAAAGTTTTTCCTCATATGAAACATCAGTCCAAGTATTTTTGCCAGCATACACAAGTCGTGATAGATTTAATGTTAGCTATAATTTACTACTACTTGTATTTAATACAACAAAATATTCATATTTTAACTGGCACACAGAACTGGTAATGATTCTTCTTATTAATGATTAACTCTAATACCTTTATTTATAAAACGCAGCATGAAGGTACTCCTGAAGTTGAATCTTCTATTAATTTGGACCATGACTGCAAAGTTTACACTAAACTAACCAGTGAGGGACGTGCCTGAGAAAGCCCAGGGATTTAGCTAACCAGTTCTGATACACTTGAAATCTCTGGGGAAAAAAAAAAAAAAAAAGTCGTCTCTCCTGTGAGACTGCCTAATTCTTCCTGCTTCAGACTATGGTAACAAGGAAGAATAAGCATGCTTTGTTTCTACAATAGTATTTACATAAGTAATCATCCACATTCTGACTAAAATTGAGAGAGAATTGCATTTCGGGTAAATATTTTGCCCTTGAAAGGGAGGCTGCTGGCAGCGCATAAGGAATCGTACAGATCAAGCAGCAAGAAACATGAAATCCCTCCGAGCTCTTCCACAGCTCTGAGGGATGCGAACGAGGGACACCAATGAAGAGACATCCAGGGAGGCTCTCACAGGTACCCAGCACCAAAACAAAGCCCTTCCAGGTCCCTTCCCCACAAGGAAGCCTTCAGTGCTCAGGATCAATCCTGCACTGAGCTTCATGGCCAGCCACAGACATGCTGCTCTTTTCCCTCCTCAGCCCCAGATTCACCCCTCTGGGACAGTCTCCAGTGCCTGTGCTTTTCCAAATAAATCTGGATACAGGCTTAGCCCTTTCTCTTGGAACAGAGATTCAATTAAATCCCACTTCCCAAAGCGATCTGTGCATGCATCTGCGTGTAACTGCCTCACCTGTGCTACAAATAACACCTGAAATTGAAAAAGATCGTGAGTGATATTCTTGGCAGCGTTAATCACAGCGCTTTATTGACATCAACTTGTATTATACTGATCTACACCATCTGGTCCCAAATCTAATTTACTTTTCACTGTCTACTTGCCAGCAGTTTACTTTCAATATTTTTCTGAGCCGGTGGAATGAGAAAAGGCTGGTCTGCTTCATTTTTAATTTGTAGTCCGGCCGCCTCCTGTCAGCTTCACTTCTGTGAGTCCTGCCTAGCATAAAGTCGCCGTATTTCTGATGCAGTCAAGACTTATTTCTCACAGTTTAAAAAAAAAATAAACAAAACAAACAAAAACCCCCAACATTAAAAAGAAGTAACTCTACATTTTCACAGACCAGACTGTCACATTATGTTTAAAAGAAAAGGATAACATCCCAAAGGTCTAGCATGAGACACAATTTCCATCCCCCCGATCTTGGCAGCTGTAGGTTGTGTTTAACTTTGACCAAACCTGCTGGCTTCCGTGTGCAAGACAGATGTTATCTGATGTGACGCCCGACGCCACTAACCTTATCTGTGGGTTGAACCTCATGGAATAGGTTGGATATCCAGGCATCGGGGTTCCATTTCTGGAACTCCGCCCCATGAATCCTACTCTGAAGCAGTCTCTAGCATCAGGAATCTATGCGTAGTTCCCTGTCTGTTCATTTTCTGGTGTTATTTCAAGTCTATGAGTCCAGTATTAGTTACCAGATTCCCAAATAAATGCCTACCCGTTTATCAGCCCAGCAGAAATTCTATCCATTTTCTGCTGAATGCAACACAGAGTTTAGAGAATGGTTCATGTGAAATACTAATATTCCTTACATGTGAAGTGTTAAGATTAGGTCCTTCTATGCATATCTTAAGAGATTGCAGGATAGTTAAAATGTTTTAAAAATTTAATTTCTTTTGGCATTTCTTTACCAAAAAGACCCACAAACTTTCTACTTATAGATTTTATAATTGCTAAACCTAGAAGCAAGTAGACCTGTTTTTCAAGGCTAACTCAACCTCCTTCTTATGAATCTCCATCTTCTTTTGGCTACAGTTATGTGAGATGACAAGTTTATGATCCTCAGCGCATTCCAACTCTCCTTCTGTAGGATATTATTAGCCCCTCTGTTAGCTGAGTCTTTCCTGTCAAAATGAGCTCATATTATAAGAGTTCAAGCACACTGGATCATCTTTATTAAAATGAGTTAAAAATCACAAGAGCAACACCGCGAGGGGCTCTACGGCAAGTAGCTGGGGACAGCAACCTCTTTAGCTCACAGAGTCCAGCAGAATGAAGGCAGAAAATGGGTAATTTTGTGGGTTTTTTAGAGCATGACTCATCTCCCACTCCCATTACTCATCTCCCAGTCCCAGCCTTCTCCTTCCATGGGATCATTTCCAATTCACCACAGCCTACCAAGCCAACCTCTGCCCCCTGCCACTCCATCCTCCCACCAAGAGCCCATTTAAAGAAATAAGAGCCAACCTCATAACCCTGGACATGCCATACAGTACGACTTGTCTTTGCAATACTGTTTTAATGATACAAGCGCTTAAGCTGGGCATGTAAATTCTTTCCAAGGATTAAGTTGTCAGGATCAGTACTCTAGGTCACACATTCAATTCTCAGCACCTCTGTACGGTTTCAACTCTGTGGTCTAGTCATCCTGGACACTGCTGCAGGCAGGGAGATTGAAAGCACAGCTTGTACTTTTCCCAATGTGTCAAACATGCAGGGCTGTCTTCACACGGGACATCCCGTTTTACCTTTAAAAGTGGTGCACAGCAACTCAAGGCTCATTTCCTCGCTCTTGGCAAAGCAATCAGTTATGGGGTTGGCCAACACGCAACTCATCTTAATATTACGTGGCGTGCTTGAAATGAGAGAGGAAGGTGAGTAGATAGGCTAGACAAGGTCTGAATGAACTATCAGCTTAAAAACATCCCGTGAAGCCGCTTAGGGCAGCCTACGTTGTAATTCCAGCAGGAGCTGGAGCCACAGGGTGAATAGAGAAGGGCATACCCATACTACCTTTAAAACACATCTGTCTTCAGGACTGGGAAGAGACATTAAACTTGGGAAGAGATATTAAAATTGGTCCAGCAACAGAGGTAGTCTCCTGTCTGCTGCTGAGGTGACACTGTGCAGGCAAGGCAAGCCATAAACAGCAAAAGGCAAACCAAAGCAGGAGATTCAATTGAGGGCTGTGCTATCCTGTCTGAAGAAGATCCTCTCTCCCCAAAAGAGCATTTGCAGGCTGCCTAACTCAGGCAGCTAAGCATGACAGCATGAACAGGCTCCTTGGTCTGTACCTCACCTGCTCAGCTACCAATAGCACCTTTAACTTAACACTAGTCCCATGGACCATGAAAGATTGAATGATGTTCTCCTACTGTAATAGAACCTGATAAGCAGGACCATTGACTTCAGTTTGCCTTCAACTCAATTATTCATGCCCCAGCTCAAATAATTCCTGATCTTTGGACATTGTACTCACTGAGCATTACCCAACAAACTCTGACCCTATTACACAGCCCCCCCAGGGAAATTTATTTCTGACAACATTTTAGAACAATCTGCATATTGCTTTTAACCTCTAAGTATAGAGACCAAAACGAAGCCTTTCCAAGACGACATGATGTATGCTGCTGTGATTTGGGGTGAAGACTTAAGCATTGTGGAGAAAAGCAGGTCAGAAGTCTCATATCAGAAAAAGAAAGGAAACACTTCCAGGGAAATCAAAAACCAATGCTGAATAACAACAAAGTGAAATTGGCCTATCGTTTTTTTCTTGACCAAGTTGAATCAAGTGTGCCCTCAACAAGTACACAGCAACTACTGAGGAAAGCAAACTTAATGTTAAAATTCAGTTCCCCTGAATAATTAGCAGCCTGATTAATCATGATCTCCATTCAGCAAGGTACTTAAATAGCTGAGCAAACCCGTTAACCTCCCTGAGACTAGGCAGAAGACTGACATTAGGTGAACGTGTGTTGCTAGACCTCATTGCAAAGTCAAGGCTTTGCGACTAAGAAAAAGTCTGTAGGTTACCCATCCACCTTCCTAGGCTCTCAATCTCGTGAATATACGGGCACCCACGTAACTCTATGCTGGAGTCAAGTAGAATGGATGTCCCTTTGTGTCCAAGTGAGGAAGAAAGGAAGAAAAAGCAGATGAAGGAAAAACATGTGGCTGAAAAGATCTCAGCTATTCAAGAGGTTTACCCCGCAGCAAGGAAGATTTATGGTCTTTATATCCCTCTCTTAGAGGCAAGATTTCATTTTTAGATTAAAAACTTCAGCACCCACTTGCTGTATGTGAACAGCAAGTTTCTCCTGTGGCTAAAATTGATAGGATGCCATATGCTATAAAAGGTTAACACCAGTACTATTGTAATCCTTGGCCACAACTTTCTTTTCCTTAATTTGCTGACACAGAGTAATGTAGGGCTGTGCTGTATGAGAGAACACTAAACAATCCCAGTTACAAATTCTCTCTGAATGTCTAAGTTGACCTTTGAAGCTTTCAATAAAAATATAATTTAAAGAGGGGGAAAAACTGTTAACATGGAAATGGAATTACAGGAACAGGACCAAATTCATTCCTTTGACTTGGTATCTGCTCATGTTTGATGTCAGCTATATAATTATACATCACAGCTTGAATGAAAAAATATTTTGCTCCATGCTAAAAGCAGGCCACACATAAATGGTTTACTAACTGGAAAGGAATCGACAGCACTCAACTGTTTGGGGATGGGCACAATCATAGCACTTTGTCAATGATCTGAGCATCCTCCCTCTCCCACCCAGGTCTGATTTCTCATTTAGAGCTGCTTTACATTATTCTGGGAGCACAAAGAGAACTTTGAGCGCCATTTTTATTCACATTTACCCTAGGATGCCATGCATTGCTAGAGAGGTGAAATGTGGCTTTTGTGTACATGACAACTTGGCCTGTGGTATTTTAACAGAGAAAACCTTCAAGAGGAGCTGCCAGCACGAATGAGAAGTGCTCCCTCCAGTCCCACAGCCTGTCTTCACAAGAGCAGAGCGGCAGAGGTTTCCAAACTATGGATTAAATATGCCACGCAAAAAGGTAAGTATGGCTATTAATATTCTCCAGAGACCCCAGAGCAGACAGGAGCTGACATGGGTACGTTTCCTCCGAATCCCTGTCAATTAGTGGCACTGCTTCAAGCACAAGGCGTGCATGAAATAACTCAGAAGGGGAAAACCAAAGCAGGCAGTCTGCTGGCCCTTGACATAGGTGAGACAAAGGACAGGCCCCATTTTGCTTTTACATCAGGGAAGGGGAAGCAGGAAGAAGAGAAGTAACATTAAATCCTGGGGGGGAAAATGCTGAGACCATGACAGTTTACGTGCAGGGAGAACAGGTTCCTGCTCAGTATGAGTCAGGATGTTGCTGGCTGAACCACGCAATGGAGAAAGGCCTCCACAGGTAGCAAACAGCCTGAGAGTCAATATCCCAATCTCTTCTGTTGAGCTCTTTGGTAAAAGCTGTGCATGTTCTGTTTTATTTTGCTACTGTTTTCCAGTAAGAACAAAACTAGAAATGGAAGGAAACACACACTGGACATCACACAAGGAAGGGTGGAAGCAACAGTGGATTCATTGATCCAAAGCAGCAGTTAATAGCTGTACTCAGTCATTTCCATAAGAGAAAGGACCTGCCTTTATACA
>VXBO01001913.1:165453-240169 GCA_013400135.1 Rhinoptilus africanus | reverse complement strand
CAGAAAAAAAAAAAAAAAAAATCTCTGTACTAGCAAAGCCTACTCTCTTAGCTGCACAGATCCTGGTGTTTTTCAAAATTCCCTCTTGGATCGCTGGTTATAAGACCCAGCACCACTCTTCTGATGTTTGGAGACATTTTGTCCCAAATCCAGCCTGCTGCAGAAGCAATAGAGAAAACACAACTCTGGGCAAGATGCTCACAGACATCTTTAATATTTGACTTATTCTGAGGTCCACATTTTGCCACTTTTCCCTGACACCACGAGATGCTCAGCTACAGCAGGTCAAGGTAGGTCAACACCACAAACTCTCCACGCACTCAAACTGGATGCCTTGCACAGACAGCTCCCCCAGATCCTCCCAGCCCCACACTGACGTATGGAAAGACAGTTTTTAAAACCACTGCCATGGTATTTAAATGCACCACCGCCTGCTGCAGCAAGTCCGGCTTTTTATGGTCCAATGGTAGTTAACTTCCTAAAGGTCAAATTTTACATGTTTATTTCGACTGGTGCCCTGCCCAATACAAAGACACAGCTATATTAATAGTTTAAAAATTAAAAGCTCAGCTCGTTCTAGGAAACCGTACAGAGTTTTGCTCTATTTCATCCAGGAGTGACATTTCATCCCAGAAAAGGCCAGGGCAGCGTCCCAGCGCGGAACATCTGGTTGGCTAACACAATGGAGCACAGCACCTGCGAACACGCTCAGTGTTTGCTTTGTAACTATTTGTCCCCCATCCACCTAAAAATATGTTTTTGGGCTGTTAAAATTCATTCCTTGCCAGGGGAGTCTGGTGTGATAATGCAGCCTGTTTGTCTTGGAAAGTCCTCATTTCTGGGCCATGCATGGCTAAGCCAAAATTTCTGGAAGGTGAAAGGGGGAAAAGGAGGTTTTCTTCCCTCTTTTTCCTCTCTGCATTTTTTTCCCACTAGTTTTTGCAGCTTTTTAGACGTTCTACTGAGAGTCTAGAGGGATCAGACTGAGCCAAACAGCACAGTTAAGAAAAAACAGAGATGGATTGCAGCAAGGTCTGTGGTTTAAAATTTATCATCCAGGGGCTAAGGAAGTACAAACAAACTAATAAAAACAGAAAATTATGAAATCCTGGCTTTAACGCCAAGCAAAATTTCTTAATTTAGGGCTCTCCTAATGGCTGAAACCGCCACCAAGTTGGCTCTGGGGGACAATCCCTCCTCCTGCCAGACCCTTCATTTGGAAGAGAGAAACTCCAGGATCCCAGCCAGCCTAAGGTGTTAGTGGGGAAAGGAGGTTTCAGGAGGAATAAGGCTGGGGGAATGCAAAAGTCTTATAAAAAGTCCTGCCAAAAGGGAGGTGCAGGATTATAACTGAAAGTCTGAGATATAATGGATAGGCTTTGGTTTGTCGGCCAAATTCTCCACCAGTGCATATAGGCTGCAAAAATAACGATGGGACTGATGGCTGAAAAATCCACCCAGTGGCCTGGAAGGAGCTTCCAGAGGCTCAGACCTGGCTGAAGATGTGGCTTGCATTGTGATGTGTCACAGGCTGGAAAGCAGGGGACACGCAAGGTGGGGAGAAAGGGGCAGTGAGGGGGATGGATGAGCCATCTGCTCTTCCTGCTGCACTGCTGGCAGCTCCTGGCCACATCCCTTCAGGGTTATAGCAGCCAGAGGCTGCTTTCCACAAGCTCTTCCTTGGTTGTATTTTCTCAGTTGTAAAAAGTTGTTTTGTTTTTTTTAAAATGAAGAAATAAACTCCATCCTTTTTTTAAAAAATATATGACAAATATATTTTTTTAAAATATATGACACAGATTTTATTTGAGAAAAGACAACAGCATGGTGTCTGACAGCACCTTTCTAGTGTGTCAGACTGACAGACCACGTCTGAGAGGTCATTTCTCCTCCTATTAAGTCTTCTTTAATAAACCTGGAGGAGTTGCTGCCACTTTGTACCACTGAACACCTGAGCCACTGGTGGCACAATGAGATTTTGTTATAAAGGACATTTAGGGGAATAAAGTGCTATGCAGGATATTCCTCCTCCTGGTTCAGCCACTTGCTGTGTGACCTTCAGCAAATCTCTTCACCCCTTCGTATAAAGCAACCCAGCTGGAAAACTGGGTGAGAAATAGGAAGCCCATTGAAAACCAGCTGCTATAGCTTAGTTGAGTTTCTTCTTAATAAGCAGTTACCCTTGTATGTTAAATAGGACAGCAACTTTAAGGTATACAAAGAAGGGAAAGCTTGGCCTAGCCTTCACTAAAGAGGAATACAGCTTATAAGACAGAGCTATTAAACAAGAGCTGCAGTTCAAGATGTCCCTGTGATGACTCCTCTCCTCCTGCTACACGTGCAATAAGATGGGACACCCCTCTGATAAGGTTGTACAGCTGTGGTTGCCTGAAGACCAGGACCTGCACAGATGAAGGGCGGATGATGATGGCAGCTTCCGCACAGATGAAGAACATTCACTAAACCATAATAGATAGTAAGGAAGCTTCAGGAGCAGCACATCACTATCTAACAGACAGACTGACACAGGCACATCAAACTCTTGACATGACTTGCATTAAAGGGAAACACGGGGACTCTGCTACCTCCAGGAAAAATTATGTTCACATAGATTAGGTTCAATTCAAAGTTTTCACCTTCTGGATTCTCTCACTTACTCTGTTGATGCCTTTAACAAGAGCTGAGAATTATCATTGCCATTTCAGTCCGCAAAGACAATTTGGAAGCCTGTGGGTTGTATCAATCAGGTAAAAAAATAATAAACAATACATGAGTAATCGAACCATACTAGTTTGCCAAAGTTAATCATGCTTCTGGGATTGCATCTGGCTTCCTCCTTTTCTCTTTATTTCACATGGTCTTGCTTACTTCACCCTCCCCATGTCCCCCCCGCCGCCAACCGAGAAGATGCAACCACATACAAATGACAAAAAATTTTCCCCACATACACATGGACACCCGAGCTCCCCACACCTAGCTGTAACTCAGCAAAGCATCCATCCCATGGTTTCAGTCCATGGCATGGCATCATCTCTGCTTTGTGTTAGGAGCACAAGCTCGTCCATGTGGGTGGAAGACAAAACAGATTTCCAAGTGAAGGCTTACTTGCGGTGCCAAATGTCACTTGAAATTAGATTCATACCACGATTTGCAAAGACTCCACATCTCACTAGCCTGTCTTAAGCACTCGTCTAAATAACTGTAGATAAAACAAGGCATGGTCAGAGCAAAGTGCCAAATGAGTTGCGACATATATTTTTAATTAAAAATAGCAGTAATTGAAATGTGTTTAGCTCCACTGAAATATTCTGGGTTGGCAGCCTTCAGGAGAGTTTCAGCATGGGCAATGAGAGAGCTCATACTCGTTAAATTCCTACCTCCTTCCTGGCCTGCTTCAAACCTTCCCTAACAAACCACATTGTTAAAAATGACGAGAAGATCCTTTTAACACAGTCCTTGGGCGTCCCACAGAGACTGCTGTCCAGAGTGTCCATTAAAGAGGGCAAGGACAGAAGAATTGCCCTTTTGACCTTCTTTGTAACCTCTCTCTTTGTCTTGCCCCTGTTATATTCCATTCTTCCCATCCCCTCATCCCCAAGAGGCAGGAGGAACTGACTTTTCAATTTCCAGCTCCTTCCTGAGCATATCTGCTGTTTGTCAAGCACAGGCATTAAAGTGCAGCACTCTTTTGTCTTGTTCTAGTGAGCATGTTTTGGAGGTCTTATGTGAAAGGTAAGTACACACGTGCGTAATACGGTCATTTTTCAAGGCAAGAAAGATATCATAATTGAATAACGTAAATCAGATATCATTAATTATACAGACAGATTCCCCAAACTACTGGCTGAAAGAAAGATGAAGGGGAAAAAATAGTTACCAGTTATCCTTTCTATAACAGAAATGAGTTAATGATGTACATTTCCTTCTTGTAACATTTTTCAAAACAGAAGTTTGCACAGAATTGGTTTTGACCTGTAACTGAACCATTCTCAACTTCCCAGGGACAGAAAACCTACTTAAGGATTTCTTGCTGCTTCTTCCTTGTATCCCAAGAAAGCCAAGAAGCCATGGTCACCCCAGGACTTCACACATCACAATAAAGATACATAAAAAATTTACTTTCCCTGACGCACAACATTCGCAATCCAAGCAAACTGGAATAAAAGAAAGCAATTCTCGTTAAAATACCATGTATAAAACAGCCTGGAGATGTAACGAGGGGCATAAATTTAAGAGCATCCACTCTCATTGGTACCATTTTGGTGAACTGACTGCATTTTAACTATTGAGTCATGTCGTAAAGTATGCCACACAAGGGAAAATCGCTAGCTAAGTGGATAAAGAGGAATAGACTTACAGACAGTTCCAAACACTGCAATAAATATTTATGAGTGACTATAGCATTATAGCATAATAAAAATACATATCTTAGGCTAACGTAAACACATATATATCTCTTCACTGCAGTACTACTATCTACAGATCCTTACGCAGATAGACTCTACAGGTATTTTTCCTGCTGTACCTAGGTGTGAGCTTTGGCAAGCAGTCAACACGTGCAGCTTTCTGAGTTTCAAAATTCACCCAACCTGCATTATTTCTGCTTGTGATTTTAGTTTTCAGTCTCACAGCCAGAATAAGACCAGCCAAACTTTTAAATGTAAACTCCTCAAGATGCCTCATCTCTGTTATTTTCCAGTGAGGTGTGGAAAATAATAAACTCCTGTTTCTACTGGAGCCATACAGAGAGAGAAATCTTTCATATCCCAGGCCTCAGGCAAAGCCACCAGACCAAGCTGGAATTACCAACAAAATCCATGGGCCAGGAAACAAGGTGGGGCAAGAAGATCAGAGCCCTCAATGTTCACTTTGATTCACTCAGTCTAAGGTCTAAATTTATTTCCCCTGCTGTGTTGGGCATAAATGTTAGCAGATACTTTGGCATCGCTGGGACAACAGTATTTTGGAGGTCTCTGCAGCTGCAGGAGGTTCTCATGAAAGGATTTGTCTCCCACAGCAAGTGTAATGATCTTAGACTTCAACGCAGAGTGGGCAAAGAGGAAGGAGTGCATGACCAGCAGAGATAGTGTTAAGGGATTTTTGTTAAAAAGAATTATTTAGGTGGTGAATGGGGAATGGCAAGCAGCACATATATCTGTATATATATATATCTGTATATCTCCATACAAGGCAGAAATGGGACAAAGACAGAAAAGAAGTCCCTGATACAGGATCATCCCAATTGATTCATTCTGTTAAATCCTTTCACCCATACCTCTCAAATGGCCAATGCATACTTTGGGGTGGCCCCATGATGCCAGCCCAAACTGAGACAGAGGTGGCCAAAATCCTGCAACAGCAACTGAGGCAACTTCCTTCAGCCAGGAAAAGAATCATGTGTATATCCTTGGCCTTCACATCCCTGTCTCCTAAGATCCCAGCTCTTAATTTGGACATGGAAAACTCTGTAATAATGCACAGATCGACTGAGAAATAATCCCTCCACCACTTTCTTCATGGGAAGAGATAGATTTGTACATAAAAATGCTCAGAAATCACCCCGCAGACAAAAGCGGGTCCGCTCAAATCCAGTTATGCAATGTGGAAGCTACTAACGTTACCTCCTCCTGTGTTCCTCACTAATGCAGGGCATTTATCACTAATAGTGTAACAATAATGAATTCCACTGGCTGCAGAAACATTGGTGTGGCACAGGTGGAAAAAATATCTTCTTTTCCCCCAAGCTTGTTACACCTGCAAATAGATCAAAATTTAAACACAATGATGATAATATTAGGTCCTCTAAGACATTTTTCTGATTCCATCTCCGCAAAGGATGAAGCAATGACATGAAATTCACAGTTCTCCATTTTCCAACGGCACAGGAAAAAGATTAAATAGACCAAGCAGTGAAATACTACCCAAGCCTGTCATTTGACCAGTAGGGAATGCTGATATTTGCAGCCATCCTTCAGGTCTGAGCTTTCTAGCCCACTCGTATCATATTCCTCCTGAACCGTCTGCCTTGTTCCCTACAACTAAAGGAGCTGTTGCTTATCTATTTCTGCAGGGCTGACAATGAAGGCAACCAGATCATGCTCAGAGAGAAAACAGCAAAGGGCTTTTCGGCTGAAAAGACCCAATATGGCATGTTGGACGCTGTTGGAAGGCACCCGCAGCGCTGGCTGTATTTACAGAGCTGCTGAGTGTTGATGGCTGGCTTCCTCCTGAGCGCGAGCCAAGCATCATGGGCGTCTGCTATTAACGAGCAAGCAGATGATCCTAATGGGGCTCTTGTCAGGCTGAACAGTACGCACAGTTTATTCTTGTTGCAGTCTCCGAAGGCGGTTTTACTGGATGCTGAAAGGCCCTACTGAGCGCGGGGTGCCCACAGAAAAGGGGGAAGGAAAAGAGAGCGTGAGGCTCCGTCCCCTGTGTGCTGCCACTTCAGGCAGGGCCCTAACTCTTTCTGTCCCCCCGTCTATTCACAAAGTCAAGACGATGCTGCGCATTTCAGAGAGGGGCAAGGAAGCTACGAGCACCTGCCACTTCGACAAGCTCTTTTGACAACAGGTGCAGAGTAATACTATTCTCTTCTGCACATTTTGATGCTCCTGTACAGCATGTCCGCATACAATACATTTTAATCCAGCATTCTGGTACACTAGTATAAAGGAACGAAGCCCTAAATAGAACAGTAAAGAAGTGCAGGACCAATGGGTTGCCAACTAAACTGAACTGCAGGAGGCAGTTTAGAGAAACTCTGGGAAACCCAGAGGTACCTTCACGGTTGGGAACATGAAATCTAACTTCTACTTCAGCCAACCAATCAGTCCCTCTGGTCACAGGGGTTGCTGGCATCAGGCTGACGTCACCAACATCCGATCAAAACACCACATTCCCATCCACATGCCCAAAGCTATTCCCAAATAGAAATTACTAGATGTTTTGCTGCAGCAACACAGGAAGGGAAAGAAATGATGACTCCTTAAGGCCTTCTGAGGATGACAGAACAATTGTTAACCAGTTATAAAAACACTGGGCCAATTCTGAGGGGTTTTTCTCCCCTCCTTACACTTGTGTAACTCAGTAGTCCAAACACAAACTTAATAGCACACTGGACTCACACACAAGGCTATTGCAACAAACCAGGGAAGTCTCATGCAAGCCAGCAGCTCTGTAGCTAACTTCCAAACTGCATAGCCACATTTGCATGTGTAAGGCTTTTGGCATGAAACCGGTTTTTAAGAATCTGGATTGCTAACATTCCAAGTTCCTCTAAAGAAACCAGGAAAACAAGCAAGTTTTTTTTTTAAAAAAAAAATAGTGGTGAATTTTGATCGGTTTTGCAGGTGTGAAGGAAACATAACACAGAAGAAAGAAACCCCTAAGTGATGAACAAACCCCAAGCTCATACAGAGGAGAGGAAAAAGAAGCTTACTGCAGTGATGAAAGCTTTCCTGCAACTCCAGGAAAGGGCTTCAAATCTCTTAAGAAGAGGTTCTCTCCCCAGATTTCTCAGACTACTCAGGTAGTTCCGTTAAACCCTGTTTTAATACTTCCAAGTCCAATCTCAGCCAGAATTTGACAAAACAGGCATCACGAAACAAAAAGGGAAAAACCATTGACACATTGACTGAGGTCTTCAGAGACTTCAAGAACAGAACCAGAAGTGAACAAAAAAAATCCCCAACTCCTACCTCCTGAAAGAGCTACAAATGATCATTAGTAGCAAAGAATTAAACAATAAGAACACCTAAAATATTCTTAAAATGTGTATTCCAGCCCGGGGTAATGTGGAATATTCTGTGATTACTGCCCTGTGTATGGGAAGACAGTAGGTAGGTTCATTGACTCTAAAGCCAGCAGCAGCAGCGCATTACCTAGAAAGCTAAATGTCATTGCCACTCATTAGAGTTTCTGCAGCCACGTGTCTAAACTGCTTTCAGGAACAGATTTTTGCTTCAGGACCGCCTCAAAACTCAATTTGGGTTGGAGTCTTTGAATGTTTCACAAAATATATGGGAAATAACTGACTCCGGTTAAAATGTGAGCCCACTTCTTCTTAAGCTGTTTTTGCAGCTAGGAATGAAGAATGGGAAAGAGATGCTTATATTTTTTTATTTGAAGCCATTCAGCCATCCCAAATGACAAAGACGGTCCAGGGAGAAAAAATAAAATAAAATCAGCCTTTATGAAAGATGTTTGAGTGTCCAGATTACATCTAAAGCCAGTCTCATTCTCACTTCCCATCGTGCATTACTGAAACATCCCTAGCTTTACGAGGTATCGACATTTCAGCTCGTTAGTATTATTTACCACTGCAAAGTCAGCAAGGGCTTTAACACTAGCTCAAACCACAGAATATAAATAAGCAACTAGCAGATCATCTTAAGGGCTGGGTGAAGTCCTTCCCTTTTCATCCCCAGCACCTCTCTCTATCCACCGCTGCCATGAACAGGGAAAAGGAGTGCTCAGGATAGACTGCAGAATTTAGCTTTATGCAACAAGCACCCATAACAGGGAACAATCCTCTTAATCTCTCCCTTTGGCCCACCAAACCTCATACAGAAGCACCGGGAACCAGAGGTTCCTTGTTCTTACAGTGAATTTTTTTTTTTTTAAAGTTTGAGTCAATCTTCACTTGTCTTGGCCATTTTTTTTCCCCATTGCAGCCTCTTTACAAACTCAACCTTGTGGCTAACCAGAACCAGTCAAGCAATTACACTTCAAATGTCTCTTGAAATCCACCTCCCTGGTAACCCAATAGCTCCCACTACTGACCTTCTAAAAAGAAAATTGATGTACTGGTGCTTACCGAAGGAAGTATATAATATAGAGAAGGCAATGGGTCACTTCAACCCACCACTTCTCATGCTGCATTTTGTTTCTGGAGTTAATTTTCTACCACACAATTAATAGCAACAAACACTGAGACTTCCTTAATACCACCTTTCTGCACCCAAGGAAAGTGTTCTTATAGAGAATGTGCATAAAATGCAGAGAAATTTAGTATTACCAGCCCCGCTACATTCGCTCATGTCTTATTTCACTCTGTGGTTCCAAGCTGTAGTTAAGGGACTGCTGATGCCCCACCAAAAGATTTCAACTGATGGCTATGATGACACTAAGACAGAGGCATTTGTCTAAAGACTGTTCGTTTTTTTTAAACTCACAATACAGTCCTTATCTTTTTTCTCTTCTATTTTTTTCACGAATTTTGAACTTAACTCCTTTGATCTTCATAAGAGTTTGTTGGCCAATGTTTACCTGGCAAGTTGTCTGTGGAACCGTATATTAGCCAAAAAATTTGACATGAGACAACTGGGCCTAGAAAGGCAAACCACCCTCCAGTGATCAAAACTACATTATATTTGCCCTGTGAAAAATAAAAATAACCACAGCAATTGATATAAGACAAACAGCATCTATAATTCACTAACTATGTCAAGGATACACTTGCTGAAGAAAGTAATCTCAGAAAAGCATTCATCTCACATCAGATCTTTTCTAGAAGAGGACGAATAGGTAATTAGATTTTTTTTTTTCAGCAGCCAAAGGGGACATCAGACTTCTCTTTTAGCATCTAAAAAAATCTGTATTCTTCCACTGATGCTGGAGCTGTTCCACCATGACACGTACCATACTCAGCTAAAGCGTCAACAAATGCAACACAGCAGCTGCTAACATAATTTTATCTGTTAGCTTTTCCTTCAAGAAATCACAGTCTGTCTTTGTTTGCCCATCTGCTTAAAAAAAACCAACACAACTAAAGCCAACACAATTAACACCTGCCACAAGAGCATCCCAAACATTTTTTGTTTTCTATGTCCCTGAACGAAGACCTGCCTGGAGTTTAAAGGACAAGCTTCATCGTATCACTGCTGCTCCATAATTAACCCTACCTCCATCTCTGGCTGAAGCACAGCAGATGTGAAATACTATGGAAAGTACGCATGAAGGTGGTCAAATAAAACACTGAACGTGTCTGCTATCCTACGCAAACTTCAGCTCCAACAAAGCCACTCCTGCAACATCTAACACAGAGTTACTGCTTCAGCTGGTGCAAGAAACAGCTTGGGTCTTGACACAAATTCCTCTGTGTCAGAGAGGATAAGTAGAGAAAATTACCCCAGAACAACTCTATCAGCAGGTTGCAGCTGTGACAAGGAAGATTTCATCTAGTCTGATCCCCACTGTACTTCCCTCAGCTGTGCTTGTTTATTTAGGCTCTGCTCAGAGATAAGACAAGTTTAAACACATAGTTGTTGTATATAACCATAATGTAACGGACCAAGCTATTTCCCTGTGTCTCAGGCCAGCAATCTGTTCCTAGCATATCATATTCCCATCCATATCCTCCAGACATTTTATTGGCTGGTCTATTCCATATTATGCATTACAGGAAACAGAAGGGATTGAGGAATACAGTGTTCATGAAAGGTGACGGCACAGAGTTTCATTGCATCAATGGGAAAGGCTCTAGGAATGGCCCAGGTCCTCTGATGGAGCTGAGCTTCCTTTCAATGTGGTACAGTGTTGTGTGAGTCAGACTTGGAAAATGGCACCTGTGGAAGAGCAGGATGAAGAGACAAGAGTTATGTGCTCTATGAGACATTCAGTTTTATGAGGATTTTATTAGGGAGGTGGGAATTGGAAGACTCAAGAACAAATCCCTCATGCAAAAAGGCACACTTCTATCCAAGCCAACAGAGCACCATCAAGGATGCACCTGGTTTCTCAAAGGGGTCCAGATAACTTCTTTCACCACTTTCTGCCTCAACTTACATACTTGGAACAGGGGGTATACATGTGCATATGAAGGAAAGGAGAATATTTTTGTTGTTGTTGATTAACGTTTACATAGCCCTTTCAGATCCCACAGGAAAAGTTCTCTAGATTTGCAAAACAGTCCTAAAACCCCAACAACACAGTAAACAGGAGTAGCACATGAAGAAGCAGCATCTGAAAAACACACTGCTCACCAACCACTCCTACACAAAGCCCTGACAGGAAAAATCAAGCAAAAATGCTCTAAGCAGAGATGGACTAGAAGTTCAGCTTCAGCAGAGATTCGCTGTTCTGCCCAATTTTCACAGCTACCAAACACAAACTTCTCTTGGATTCAGTTCCCTGCAAAAAAACAAGCCATAATTTCAGTCAGTTGCAATGATTTTTGTAAAGAGCTTTCTATAGGAGGAAAATGGATTCAGAATTGATGCACAGGCTCCACAGTTTTGATACGATCAGAGATGTTGAGAAGCTGACTGTCCCTTTGTTTCCCCTTTTCTTCTTTGTAGACTCAGAGAAGCATAATCCTGAATTGATAGCTTCTCCCAGTGTTCAGGCTATGATTTATCAGTCCAGGAGGCTGCAGTGGAGAAGTAATTGCATTAGCACTGCCACTGATAAATAGTGCTTTCTTCAGACTTACGAGCCGCTGAGGGCTAATTACTCCTCAGATTCCAGATTCCGTTTGGCTTTAATCACAGGGTGAATCATCTCTTTCCAAACATGGCAGATATTAATGGCAGCACATTTATCCTAATTAATCTTCCATAGGGAAGGACTTTTCTTTTAATTAAAGACATGAAAATGTGCAAAAATGACAAAAGAGCATGTGGCCAAGTAAGGACATGAGTCAAAGCACCTCAGAGGATGGTGAGGTTCGTTTTCACAAGGAGATAACGTAATGAGCTATATTCATCCTTGGCTTCTGGATTTTGACCTTATTAAGCTGGCACATTGGGACAAATTCATCTTCAACACTTCAGCTAAGGGAAAGTGGCGCTGATGAAGGAATGGAAGATCCAATTCTAGCATCTTTGGCGTTGTGGCTTAGCCATTAGTACGCAAGCCCCCCCGAGAGCTACAGCTCAATAATAACAATATGCAAAGCCAGATAATCAACAGGTTATTTGGCTGCAGAAACCTCCTGCTGCCATCTATCTAAACATAAGACAAAAAATAAACACTAGAGCTCAAGACATGGTAGAATCAAAATTTCCATCAAATCTAAGCAAAAGCAATGTTTCACTAAATGCTCATCAGTTCCTAAGATATATTCTTCAGGCTATCTAACAAATTCATAGGATATAATATATCAGCTCTTATAAGGCTTGCTGTTGGGAACACTGTTTGCAAATACAGGCTCAGATGTCAGTCATTCTGCTGTGAACTAGATTCTAAGAATATGAGTTTCTTTCAAATATATGTTTCTGTGACTAATTGAGGACCCTGTCTAGGTTATGATGTTTTACAGCATCAAGAATTCCTTTAAATTAGAGGTGAATATCAGGGAATTTATGTGCATGGCACAAAACCCTCTTTGGGTATATATAACTTTTCCTGTCCTGTGTCTCAGAGACAGGCTGGGGAGGAAAGAAAAAAAAAACAAAGGCAAGAATCACAAGAACAACTCATCAGTCAGCCTTATTACGTTATTTGGAGTCAGTTGTCAGATTGCTTACCACCCCTGTATGGTCAGTTGATAAATACTCAGCCAGAGTCTGAGCAGTGGGGTTACAAAGAAGCAATTATTCTCACAGTGTGAACAGAGAAGATGGTGGGATAACATTTTCTTTGAGATTTCTCATAGTATATTTAACTGGGGAGCTGGTTTGTTCTCAGCATCTCCAGTAATCGCAAAGAAGAGACCCTTACACTGTGCTGCCCCCGGAGATTTTACCAACATTTGTACCTTATGGCTTCTTTAAGCAAAAGGTCATTTGGGCTGCACGTACATATATTGCTCTTCTAGTTTATGAAGAGAAGAAAACACTGTTCAAAGACTCTCTAAGAGGAGATCAAGATGCAAAACAGTTCTTGCCCTGACCTAGCATATTTTAAATATCAGAGGTCTAGTCTAACCTGACGGTTACGTGGTGTTCCCAAGCACTGAGGAAATGTACCTACTGGTACATTAAGTGAGACTGCAGTCGATACTTCTAAAGTGCCTGTTTATGCTGCAGCTGAGAGCTGATAAACAGCCTTGCTTCTAGTTTCTCTTAATTTAGAATTCATTACATCTCTCTTTCCATGAAAGATAAACCAATAGCTGCCCTTGACAGCTGTTTTCTTTGGGGTCATTCTCTCTATCCACCCATCTACTCTTTCTTCAGGGGGTTTTGCTCACTGTAATGCTAGCTCTATCAATTTCATTCAATTCTTCTAACACAATCTACAGGGACCGAGGAGGACAGCAAAGCCAAATGCATTTAACCACTTCGGAACCAGGCATGAGTGTGAATTATGACAGTTAAAGGAACTGCAGGCAACAGCAAGAGCTCTATCACAATAAGGAGCATGAGTAAAAGAGAAGATTATGCCAAAAGGTGAGACACTCAGCAGGATGCCAGCTGGATTGACTTGAGATGCTTTATTTTGGTTCAGCTAGTATTGCACCTGGCCGCAAAGTTTGCCAGGGTCTCAGCTGGAGGTTCAGTGGTGTGAGCAAGCCAAATATACACACAGGGCACATCCAGCCTTTTTAGAGCAATGATTACTTTCCAGGACTCTGATTTATTCTCAGAAAAGGACAGATATGACTGCCTGAAGAGCATGAGAATCCCCTATTAGATCAGTGGTTTATGTAGCACAATGCTATTTCTCCAACAGCAGCCACAGGAGATGCTGTTTACAGAATATGAAGTCTGTGTGATCCCTTCCTCAGCAGATTCTGCCAACACCCACAGTCATTGCACAAGGGATGCTGAAGAGAACATCCCTGCCTACTCCCTTTAGTATCCATTCAGAGACTAGTTATTTGTGAACTTATCTTTTCCTTTTCAAGCCTGCTGATGTTATTTAAAAAGCTCCTCCGGTTCTCTGCCTGAAGAAGGCTTATGAAGGAAGGCAAAGATGAATCTGGAGAGCAAAGAGGGCAATGAGCAGCTTAAACCATCACTAGTAACTCATGAGTGCAGGTAAACATTTCCCAGTGGCCCAAGTCTAGAAAACCAGTATGATACTGTACAGAGGGTTCCCAGGGGCCTGCTGAGCATTTAGTGTCGTCACTCCTATGGTGGCACCACAGACCTAAAACATTTAGACTACAAACATCTCAAAGAGGAAGCAGAGGCAGTAACTTTCATACTCCCCCCGTTAAAAAAAAAATGCAGTTATGTCCTTGGGAGAACTTTTTATGATACTGTAAGAACATCATGACTCCTCATTTTAGAAAGACCATGTACTACCCATAGGTTTCTCACATTATTCATCCCTCAGCCATCTCTTCATCATCACAAAAGATGGGACTACAGAAGAAATCCCCAAATTGTTATTTTCTGTTCACAGTTGAGCATATTTCTGCTCAGCTGTTGCGATCAGCATTTACTCACTGAAGCTATAAGACCTTCTATCTGAAAACCCATGGTTAGCAAGAGGTAATGTGTGATAAATTAGTGCAGAATGGCAAGAACAATATTGACAAACCTTAGGTAGTCCAAGTCCCAAATTGCTGATAGCAGCAATAGAATTTAATTACGTTTTTAAAGCAATTGGAAAACAGAGTGAGCATCAAAAGACTTCCAGCTACACTGGGACTTGAAAGCAGAGTGGGCTAGGTCTTGCAGTTCGTTATTCTTCAAGCTGAAGAGACTTCGATAAAACCACTCTAGGCTTTTTAAGCTGTTTTGTCAGGGATATCCCAGAACTCCCTCCTGCCATTCCTGGAACAGTTTTTTCAAGCATTTGTTGTCTGTCTGGTTGACTTGGGCTGTCTGATACTGGCTCTGTTCTCAGATCAGGCGATTTAGAATTTTACAGGGACGTGGTAGACTCCAAAAAGCCAGTCCATGACTTTGCACCAACAGTCCCACGAACAGTCTTCAATCTCAAGCATTTATGGCTAAAGACAACTGGGGGAGCAACCTCTGAACTAATGCTGGTAACATTTCTGTGTCAGCACTCAGTTCTGTCCCCATGTTGGTCCTGTTCCACAGAGAGGGGGGCACAGGGCAGAACATCGATGTGCCTGACTAAGCCACTAATTGTTTGTGGACAGATCGGAGTCGATGGTGTGTAGGAAATAACCCTTTCTGGCCTACTACTGTCTGTACAACAGTAGATCCACCTCTGACATTCCCCAACTGGAAGTGCTAGTCAAACATCTGTTCCCCTCCATGCCATCCCCCAAGAAATGAGAGAAATGTTACCAAATATCGGAATTGGGAACCATAGGCCAAACCCATATCTGCAAAGGAAAATCCTGCTGCCAGAAAGCAACATGTGGGGAAAGTGAACCATTAACTGAGCCAAACCTGTCCACTCCCTCAGTTAAAAGGGAGCAGCTACTTTTTCTGTGGTGGATGGGAAAGACATCTAACTTTGTATGGCATTGGAAGGAGACCATGTTCCCTGGCAGCAAAACCTTCCCCTCTCCTCAACTGTAATAAAAAGCCACCTCTCCCTCTCTCCTTACCAACCTCTCATTAAAGGTTCAAATGATCCCCAAGCAGAGAAATGTAATTAAGATCTAGCTCCTGGGAATTGCTATCAGTTTGCTCACACCGGCTGGTAAATGGTTGAACATCTCCATGCGCCTGCCAGGCCACGACAGGGTTTACAGTGTCTTTCGCCACCGTACAGCACGGTGGCTCCCAGAGCTCAGGAGAAATTCTGCCTGCAAGCCCTCAGCACAGCCCAGCTTCTAGTCTTCTGATAATGCAAACTGCCAGCCAGCATTTTTAATTAGAAAAGCAGCTACGACTGAAGAAAGTCGAGATTAACCCATTGAGTCACCCCGTCCCATTTCCCCACAGAGGGATAATCTTATTTAGAACCTCCTTTCACTGACAAACCCCATCCAGTGCCATCATCCATATGGAAAAAGGAGAAAGGAAAAATAAAACAGTAGATTCACACAACTGAGGCATATTAGACCTCAAAAAATACTGCACTGTGTAAACAACCACAGTACTGCAAGAAAATTCTCATATTTTAAAGACAGGTGGTGAACAGTAGCAAGGGAGCTAGGAGAATTCTTCAGTCCTCTTTGATCATCCAGATGGACTGAGCCTGGAAAGCAGGAAGTTTTTCTTTAGAAAGAGCCAGGCTCTGTGTGTCCTCAGTGATGTCATTTTGCCTTCCGGACCTCTTTCCCCACCTAAAGATTCAGGAATGGTTATAACAATTCAAATATTCAGCCAAAGGTCCCAATGCAGTTACAGAAATACCACATCAAATGCCCAAATCATATAGAAAAAATATTTCTAAACGCTCCTGTGTTGTTCATCAGACCTATAACCAGTTTACACTGTGGTTCCCTTCTGGCATATTAATCTGGTTTTAATTCCCATTTAGAAAAAAAAATAATGCATTCAGCCATGTCTCTAATACAGCACCATCACTGGCGACTGGGATCCCTGATGTCCTCCAGCTGTGACATTTGGCTCTCATGGCATGGATTTCATTTTTCAGAGTTTCCTTTATCTTCAAGTCCTCATGTCAGCTTTATTCCTTATGTTACTCCACCAGCCTATCCTGTTATTTATGTTATCGTGTGATCCACTGCTGCACTGCAAGCACTGTAACATGCTGATGTATAAAGGGTTTTATTTTTTTTTTTAATCATGGGCTGACTTTTCCTGAAATGCACATAATGAGGAATTGCCAGAAATAACCACTGCCCTTGCCCAGGTTCAAAATACAATTCTGTAAAACATTCAATAGTGAGTTTATTATATAGATCAGAACCTTGGCTTTTATGTCAAACCTTAATCTGAAACAAGAGAAGGTTGTACCATCCTGCCATGGATCCATTTCTAAGAGTCAGAAAACTGATCTACAAAGGCTGTAGAATTTTAAGGATAATTCTCTTCGTTCAGGAAGAGATAGAATATGTCCTACCATTGTGGGGGGTGAAGAAATGAGACTACAAGGATGAAATGAAGGTGGGGACACGCTAGACTGAGGGCTGGGGCAGAGGTCAGGATGGAGAGGTCTACATGTCCACAGAGCAGTAGAGTCCCCGTTACTGTGAACATTTTAAATCAAACTGCATGAGGTAGTGCAAGCATGATCAGAAAAAACTCAGAAGGCAGAGAACTGGCCCAGTTCATGCCTTTCCTTTGAAGTGCCCATAATTACATCTTCCCTTTACCCTATTATCCTTCGTGTTATTATTTTAAACCATCAGACCTACTTTCTTCTCACTCATTCTTCCGAGTACAATTAAACTCTATTAAAAATGCCACTTTAATAAGCAGCAAACAACAAAAAGAGCAACGTTATCTGTCTGTGCTGCCCTCTCTTGCTCTCTCTGCTCCAGCAGGTAGAAAATCACCATGTTCAAATCAGCAGCCGAGGTGTTTGCAGCTTTTTTGAACTATATCTTTAATTTCAGCTGCACCTGGGTTCAAAGAAATATCAGATTCCCCTTTGCATTTTATATCTCAGGCTCAAACAAGAACTCTGGGTTAAGATAAGTAGATTCTTGCTCTATCTTTTGCAGGTATTCTCTTCAGGGCATCCAAGTTTCATTTGAACCGTTATCTTAGAGTCAAGAAATATATTGCCCATGGATCTCCAGGGAAAATGACACAAGTGAAAGTTATTAAGTGCACAGCCTCAATATTTGTCCATCCCTTCCCAAAGAGAGACAAGACAAGGCTACTCGCTTCCCGGACCGTAGCTGGTCAATCATTTTAAAGCCTGAGGGGGAGGAAAAGCAGTAACTGCGGTATTAAAGCAAAGCATCGTTAACAGCCCTGCATGTTCACAGGAGCAACATAATGAAAAGGGAATATTTATAGCAAATATCAGCTTATGCAGTGAGCACATCGGCCCCTACCTCAACAAAGCCAAATTCTGAGGTTTATTACACATTTCAAAAAATGGTCAGACCTAGATTTACAAAACCTGAGGACCTTTATCAGACAGCGGCTGTGCATGGCACATCCTAAAATGCCAGATACTGCTTCACTGGCTGTACAATACGGGCAGAAATCCTCCATCGCATCATTCAGACAATGAGTACGGCCTTTTTAGTATTATTTTTCAAGTCTAACAACTTGAAGAAACACAAGCCTCAACCCTCCCCACGCACCCCCCAAGAAAAACAAGCCTGTTTGTAACCCCCGACAGTTACCACGCTCCCTGCCCAGCCAGGGCTTTTGGCTCCGTAGCAACGTGACATTGCTCAGGAGAATTTTGCTAAGACGTGGCTAGAAAGCAAGTTGTCAGCATCACCATACAACAGTGTTCAGGGAGCTGCACGAGCTGGCCAAGCCAGAAATGCCAGATTTGGTGATATTTTGTTGAGTTTTGGCTGTCAGAGGAGGCAACAGGCACACTGATGACAAGCCTGAAACCAGAAGCGCAGCTCTGAAAGCACAAGAATGGAGAGCTGCTTGGAAATTTTATACATTTGGGCATTTATCACACCCATAGTTAGTAGCTGGCAAGTTGTCAGCAAAATACAGAAGCCCACAGTGGATTATTTTCAACCAGCTTATTTTTGCAGCCAGAAAAAGCTTGACAATTAACAGCAATCATGTTCAGAACAGATATCAGCAAATTAACTCTGCTTATTTATATTTTTTTCCCCTCTTTGCCATGCAGGGCATCCTAAGGTCTGTGGTACAAGCAGAGAATAAAGTGGATGCTGAAGGGGAAATCACAAGGTCTCATTTACAATGCAGTAAGGAGAACCGTAGGAAAGGGAGGATAAAATATTATTGCAAGCTAACTACTGCAGGGAAACTGCATGAGCCACAGCAATGCTGCTGATAAGGCATTTATTTAGAAATTAAGAACAGGGAAGTTGGCTTTTCTTAAAGGATTTTTGGGTTCTTAGCCTTTCTTTTATGTTTAAATCCTCTTTTTTTTTTTTCTTTCTCCTTTTCGGTGTTACTTCACAGCCAGACTGAGTCAGACTTATTCTAGCTGATCCATAGCTATGTTTTTGAAGTTTCATAGAAAAATTCTTCCTTTAATTTGGCAGTGGGATGAAGGCAGCATTTTCAGGGGAACAGGGCAGAGGAAGAGCTGGAATTTGTTCCTCACCATTGGGTCTCACAAAAGAGCTTCGTAAGCTTTAAAGCCAGACAGGACCACAGCTGTGAAACATGGCAAATGCAGGCATTGTTTCACCAAGCTCAAAGGCTGATCAGCTCACCCTAATTAGCTCAACAGCACAACTTTCCAGCTCTCAAGGTCTACCTGTCCCAAATGCCCCACTACCTTCAAATGGACAGTGCTAGAAACAACTGCAGCATCCATTAACACTGCACCCTCCTGACATCCATAGGAGGGAGGCAAGTCTTAAAACAAAAAAGAAAAACCAATGGAATTGCAGTCCGGAGAACAACTTTCAGTGCAGATTATCAAATAAGGCGCTGTTCTCTGACTTTATTTTCAGCTGACTGACTTCCTGAACTCTGGCCATTTCCCCAGCGAGGACTTTGGACCACTGCAAGTAAAAATCTCCTTACAATACACTGCAAGCTTAGGCAGACTGCTGTTCCTTATTGCCACTAGCGTTCATTCCTGGCACGCAGCACTTTTCACTACTGTCTTTGGGAAGAAACAAAAAAAAATTTATGCACGATGAATCTTCTTGTGACCTTTAGTGTAAACTCCCCACAGCAAGAAGAATGCCCGAGCCCTCTTGGCCGAGGCGCACACGTTCAGCCGGCACAGGAACCGGCTCGAGACGCTGCCCTTTAGGCTTGCGTCATTTATCAAGATAGGAGGCTGTCAGGCAGGAGCACTGGCCCAGGAAAGGGAAGTGATGGCAGTTTACCTGAAGAAAATTATAGCATACGGCTGGGTATTTTGCCAGGGAAAAAAAAAAATCTATAGCAAAATTACCCTACTGAAAAATTGGAAATACTTACTGAACAGAGGCACTCTGATTGAATACTAGAGAAATCATTATTTTAACCCTGGGGAAGCACACCCTTGAGAGCAGTTTGGGTGGGGTGAGTGGAAGAGCATAAAGAGAGAATGCCTAAGCCTATGTTTAATGCATTAAGATATTCCAACCCATTAATACCTCATACCCCCATTTCGCTCACTTTCTGCCTCTCCCAAAGAACCTGAATTCCACCATGAGGGAACGAGGGGGAGTATCTCTGAAGGACACACCTAGGTAAAAGTGTCTTTCCCCTCCTTGCTCCTTTTTATATTTGTATAGAAAACCAAAGCCTACTTTTCATATTTACTCAGGGAATAAAGGCAGTAATCCTTCCCACAGCAAATAGTATCACCTAAAGCATCTCACACTACCATCTCACAACAGCTGCATCACACTTGGGAGGGATTAATGCTTTTCCTTTTTTAATTTACATTTACAATACTTTACAACATGAATCCAGAAATCCTCGGCTTGTGCTTTGTACTCCAAAGGTTAAATCATTTCCTTTATGAAGATGTTTGGGGTGCGAAGAAAATAAATGAGTGCAATAAAAATAAATCAGCTCTTGCTTCGCTGCTTAATGCATGTAACCTTGCCTATTGCCTCATTCAAACTCCATCTTCACAAAAGCTTTGGAGAGCAGAGAGGCAAACTTAAAATAAAAAATGACAGTGGAGAGAGAGCGGAAGGGGATGGAAAAGGAAGGAAAGATGAGTTTTCAGATGAGATCTGAAAACAGATGGGGAGCTACTGAGGCACAGAGATTCATTGTTCTTGCAGAAATAGCTCTGAACAGATTATTAAAAGCAGCCCATCTTATACTGTCACAGTGATCCACGGGAGTCTTTCCTAGAAAATCTAGCAGCTTTCTCCCATCAGTTCCACAAGTAAGCACATCCTTTCCCTTGAGAGCTTCTCTTCCTTTTAGCCCCTGCCGCCTTCTGGACACGGTTGTGAGGGTGCACTCAACCTGCCTCACCCCACCTCTTCACCACCTGATGGTGCAAGCAGAAGTTTTTCCAGGGCTTCTCGACTTTATTTCAGGACACTGGCTGGCAATCTAACAAGGTAAACACATAGTCAGGCTTTTCCCAGTGTTCAGATGCGCTGCTGGAATATAAGAACATGAGCATCAACTTTTAATTCTCTGCATAACAGAGCACAATACATTTGACTCCTAAAGCATACTAACACAAGACTCAGACCTGCTTTATGAGGCATGACAGCTTCTGATTTGAGTGCTGAATCTTGCCCTGACTGCATGAAGATAAAGACATATGCATATTTTGCATACATGTGTTGTCCATCTTTGCTAAAACCAAACCCAGCTTCTCCTTAACTGGAAGCATGGCTTTTTTGGATTGCAGAAAAACAAAAATCAGAGCTCCTTGGTTAGGTTTGAGGGAACTTTGCAGATAAGAGTTGAAAAACGCAGTCATCGGCAAGACCATACAGACACTTCAGTGAAAGACATTCACCTTCATGAATTCTTAAGATATAGGCTTCGCTCAGATTCCTGATCAACTGCCTCCTTCAACCTCCTTCTGTCAACCAGGATCATGACACTCCTCAAAAAGAATAAATTATGGTCTAGGCAAGGTATTTGCTCTTGTTAGGCCTTCTAACATCCTGAGGGGCGAACACAAGCTGCGCTTACAAGTTGCTGAACCTATGCCCTACGCTGCGCTTCACCACTGGAGAACAGCTATAAATTATACTTTGAAGAACAAGAGCATGTATGAGCATCACAATTTATTAATGTAGGATTTTAAAGTGACTTTCACTAGCAATAGGTGTAATGCCCAGACTTATTTCAGCCTTTCCAATAGAGGGCTACCTTTCTGAAAAAGTTTAAAGCTTTTCAGATCAGATTTTTCCTTTAACACGAAGGAGACTCCCCCCCCAACCACATTGATTATGATGTATGGCAGGTGATGAAAAGCAATTTCTAAGAGTATCAAGTATGTTTTATGCTCCAGCCCCCACTTGAGGAAAGCTGCACTGCCTGCCCACTGGCAATTGATTTGCCATGTTCCAATTTAAGCAGCAGATTGCCACAGTTACCCAGGCATTTCACATGCCTTGCATGGTCACTTATGTCAAAAAGAAGTCCTTCTTGGCTGCTCCAGAATACACTAAAGAGGTAACTAGCAAGTCACAACAGCTTCAGGGCACCTTTGTTTGCCACATGTAAACAATGCCTTAGGTATTTACTTAGTATCATGTCATAACAATTTCAGGAATGCTCTAAGGGTTTGAGTTTTAAAGCTCCCTGAGGAATTTTGCCCTTTCAATTGGATAGCAAGTTCAACCAAGGGACCCAGGGCTCAAGGTCTGGCACCATGGATGGTGCCCTATAACATAGCTATGTACCACTAACTCAGAGAAACACAGGCACAGTATGTACAGTACCAACTTTGGATATTGCTTCCTAAAATTAGGTGCTTAAATCTTGCCAAGGCTTTTGGATATGCCAAGAGTGGCCTATGAGATCACAAAGGAATTGCCTCAGAGGCAGAAATACCATCCATATTTCTAGCCTCTGCCCAAGCCACTGACCTCTCCCTTCACTGCATGTGTGACAGAAGGGATAAACAGAGCCTCTGACATGTCAAGACTAAACCCTCAGATATCCAAGTCTAGCCTAGGACACTTTCAAGGACTATAGACACTTCTGGAGACAACACATTGAGAAATAAATTTCAGCACTAAAACAACAGTTAGCTTAATTTTTTCTAGAGCTCCCTTAGTCTGGGCCAGAATCTACCTTGGGTAACCAAGCTGTGGAACCTGCTGATCACCCCCTGTCTTCGTGACTGACAGCCTCATGAATACTGCCAGTGAAGAACAAGCTGTGATGGATGGTTTCTCTTGCTTGAAAATACATTAGGATGTAGAATAGTACATTAGGATTACAATAGCGCAATCAGTGCTCTTGGTTGTTGGTTGCATCATTTGGCTGCAGCTGCACTCCTCTATCTCGTGACCATCCCCACCTCGTGCCATCCCCAGCTTTCACAGCAGTGCTGCTGCCCGACCCTCATCAAACCCCATCTTGCCTTTTCCCAGAGCGTGTAGCACAGACCCCCAGCTTCCAAAGCATCAACCTTCCCTCAAACAGCATTCCTCACCCAGTCTCTTGGCTTAATATCAAGAGAGAAATAACCCTCAACATGTGGCATCTCCCTGAAGATTCCCACTTCCAGCGATATTTCTGTGAGTATACGGAAAGGCTTTTGTAGCTTTCCCCAAGAGTGCTGCTGCTATCGTCACGGACAAGGAAGTCTCTGCAGAGAGACCAAAAGTCACCTGATGTAGAAGTTAGAGAGATGCAGAGGGCAGCTCTCAAGCCCAGTGTCAGCTCTGGGAAGGAAGCCACAAACCAAAGGCTCACAGCCATCTCCCTGCCCTGTGAAATCCAGGGGCCATCCCAGCAAAGCTACACACTGTAACAACATTTTGTTATCATACAAGGAGGCCCTCTGAGACATCAGCATCAGCCTTTTCACCGAGACTACCCTTAATACGTAACAGGCAGAACGAAAAATGTCTCCATTCACAATAGCAAATGTTTGCCACACTTGGCTGCAGAAAGTCACCCCAGCTGTTAGACACAGGCCCAGAGGAAAAAGCTATTGATAAGCAGCTCTTAAGTCTTCCACTGATGTCTCAGCAATCTCTGCTTATTTCTGCAGGGGCTGTAACCACATGCACAGATTTAACCAGAAGAACAAAATCAGCCACTCTCTATGGGATTATTCAGATGCTGACTTGGTGCCCTGGAGGGGCTGAGACAATATTCACGCAGCAGTGACTGATGAGAGAAAGGAAAGAAGAGGCAGAAGGCTGGAATGAGACCAAGAAGGGAAGAGCTAGAAGTCGTCTGCAAAATTCTATTAAGTCGGAAAGCAGCATGCCTCTCCCCTAAAAGCTCGATAAAACATTGAGGATCTTACTTTAAAAAGCTTCTGGTTTTGTCTAAACTCTTAAAACTTCAGTACAAGTATCTGAACACAGGAACTGAGGCCTCTTGCTACAAAGATAGAAGAAAAAAGGTAAACTAAGACCGAATACATCAATACAGATGGATTCAGATTAATTTGAATTGAGTCCTACTTCTTCCCGACATTTCCTCAGTAAACATGATAGGCTTTACATGAATGATCTATCCACCCAAAAGCTCTTTGAACCAATACGTTCACACAACCAGAAACTTGATAAATTTACCTGGGGATTAGGGGTTTTCAGGTTAAGTGCAGTCCTTAAGAAAGAAATTCTCGTCCCCTTGAGAAATTAGTTCTTCGGGAAATTATTGAATCCTTCACTATTTTTCTAAAGTCATTCAATGCTGCAAGTGCTAGCAACGGATCATATACCATCTCATGAACAGCCATAACAATAGCTGGAATAATCACCCAAAATTGTGTCTGCCTGCCAGAAATCCTGCTATCTGGCACCACTCATCTGAGATCATCTTTTTGCCTCAAGAGTTCCTCTGGTTTTGTGCAGCTGCACAGGTACAGAGCATTTGGATATGGATACAAAGCAATATTTTCCCTGGCTTTTGATCTTGTTTTATTTTTGACTCTGATAAGCCGGAAAAATAAAGGTCACATATCACTCCAGATGCAGCAAGCTATGCAGAGGTCACCAAAATTCCTACAAAGTTGTACCAAGTTTTCAGTTTGGGGTTTTTTTTGTGAGCCCCCTTCCCCAGTAAGATTTCCTTTCCTTACAGATTCTCATTTCTCACATCTTCACCTACCGCCAGACTCAGTCCTGACTACTTTCACAGACCCACCTTTGCCTCCTCTTCCTGACCACTGACTCCCCACTCTCAAGTGTGGGCTCCCACCACCTGGCAACTGAGTCAAAACAGCGAGGATTTTTCTGCCATGGGCACACAGAATTTTAAAGAAATCCTCCAAAGCCACAGACTAAGACAGAACCTGAAGTAACACCTCTAGGAGTGTGAGGTCTGTGGACCAACATAGTCCTTCACACACCTACAGCAGAACCAGGCAACCACCACTTCAGTCGCTGTTGAGAACCCTCCATAACTGACATGTCATTAGATGAACCCTCTGCAGCTCTGTTTTCGTCCAAGCCTGAAGGATTCAGATTTGTACAATGTTTGGTTTGGGTTTTTTTTCTCCAGCATAACATTTTAAATGCCTCCATAAGTTCTTGAAGTGCATAGTCAAGGGGACAATGCAGCCACTTTTTACTTATTCTCCGAGAACAACAGAGTGTCTTCCAACAAACTAAACTGAAGAATGCCTGTATCTCATGGCGGCCAAACGAAAAAGCCACCAGAGTGAAAAAAAAATCATTAATCTTCAGCTTTGCTGTGGGCAAAGCCTTTCATACAGCTTGCTGTAGACATCGCTATTCCAGGGATCTTACTTTATGTCACCAACCACTCCAAACACATGCATGGAGAACACATGATGAATTAAGTAGTCCATATGGCATCCCTTACACTTAAATGGAGAAGATTCTGGAGACATGTGCTCCAAGGAGACAAGCTGGCTGCTGGGCAGGACCATTGCTGACCTCTGATGGCCGGAGCCAGACTTACATGGCCAGGGACAGCCTCCAGGACCAGGTGGAAGGATCCTTCACCCTTGTGCTTGTCATTCCTGCAGTTAAGAACGAGCAGCTCCTGAGCTGTTGTTTATCTTCCTCTTTCACAACTTTGCAGAGACCAGTTTGAACACCAGCTTGGATCACAGGGGCAGGAGGAGGTTTTTAGTCAGGGTCAAGACTTGTAAATGGAACTGAGGGACCCGTGCTGTGCTCAGACCTCACCCAACCACTGCGAACGCGTTCACAACACGTGAGTGCCTAGTTACAGCACATGGGGGGACCGTAATGGCCAGTCTTCCGCCTGCTTAGCTACATCAGGTCCAATGATGACAGTACTGCAGCTGCTGAAACCTCTTGTCCCAGCAACCGCTATTGTCTCGGGAACTCGTGTTCCGATATAGACAAACTGGGCTCCACCATGACTGATAATTAGACATGGCCATAATCAACCTTTCTTCACCGCACAGCAACACACCAGAAATCTTTAAACAGGAAATACTGTGCGGGGGGGGAAAGGCACTGGAGACAGAGCGAGGCGTTTCAGACCAACTGCTCCCTCCCCCCCTCCCCAAAAGTCATGGGAGCTAAAATAACATTTCTTTCAGCAAATGTCAGAAGAAGGAACTTTCGTGACTCATCAGCTGTTGTTTTAGCCTGCAAGGGACTATAAATTACACTAATTAGAACATGGTATTTCTCTTGCAGTTATACAAAACACTGTCTCTTCCTGTGACATCTAAGAGCAGAGCCATCAAGCAGGAGCATGCTCCGTACATGTTTTAACTAGAATCCACAATTCACTTGCAAGAAAATCCTCCAAGCAGCAAATTGGTGAGAGCTGGCAGAGTGCATCAAGAGACCTGTGCTGAATTATGAGAGGAGGGAGAGTAAATTAGTGGCCAATCAAACCTGTCCAACCAGAAAGGGAGCCATTCCTTACCATCAGGGACTACAGCTCCACTATCACTTTCACTCAAAGCGGAAAGAAGGTAATTTATGGGATCTTCAGCCCCTCACACCATCAGTCCACACAGATAATAAGTTTAGCATTTGTGACACTGTGTTTTCTGGGAGCAGCTTATTTGCATTTAGCCACATACACACACAAAATCTTCGACAAACCAAACTGAAAAGCCCAGCGATAAGCTGTCACTTCAGTTTTCAAGCCTGAATTATCCCAGCAAAGTAAAGGCAGAGATTTATTCAGAGCTCAGCATCCTAAATCTGGCAATTACAAGAGGCTCCTGCAGAGCCATTGCCCTGACTTACCTTCCAGCAAGACTCCTTCAGGGCCAGATTACAAAAAGGGGGTTTTTTTCTGCCACGCTCCTAGAGGGTGGCAGTGCTTTATAGAGCCCCAGTTTATGCATCCTCCATGGTGGGCATGCCTGTGGACAATGCACCCACAGGACAGCTGTACTGGTGAGGAGAGAGCTGCTTCTTGCAGTGCCTTTTTCATCTCAACAGAGTTTGTGGGCTTTGGCTGATCTTTCCTTTCCAAGTAGAGAATTGCCTGACCTTCGAAGGCTGATAGGACTCAGTTGCCACCGACTGGTGATGGTACTGATGAGCCCAGGGCTATGGGGCAGGCTGGAGATGGATCTGAAGCAAGGAGAGACCACTAGCCTTGGCCAACAAGCTACCAACTACATCTGGTCACACGTTTTTCCTCACAAAGCTGTTTTTCTCCCGAAGAGACAATGACCTTCCCCAAAACAGGATTCCCTGGTGTTTCACAACATTGTTAAGTGTTTAACATGTTCAACACTGGTTATTTTATTGATTTTTAATACAAATCTCTCGTGCCACTGCCTAGAACCAACAGAACATCTCCATTTCGTATTGCCACCAGGTTTCTGAACGATGTGGAAAAAAAAATAAAAAATAAAACTTTTTTTTTTTAAATAAAAGAATACCATCTTGCTTGCAAAGCCAACACACAAGCCAGAGCCCGAGGTTTCTGCCTCCCTCCAGAAACTCCCGGCACAAACGCCACAGGGACCGGCTCCGCTTGTGCTTCCCACGGAGGCTGCGGCCCCGGGGGCGGAGGGGAACGGCGGGGGGGCAGAGCCCCCGGATTAATGCCGTGCTAAGGAATAAAAAACCTTTGGCACCCTCAAAGCCCAGAGGAGCGTTTCCCCAGCCGTTTGGGGCAGGGGCCTGCAGGGGTCCCTCTTACTGCTCCTTGCGAGCCACCACCGCAGCCAGCAGCCGCTGGGGACGGAGCGCTGCGGGGCAGCAGCTCCNCAGCAGTATCTGGCGGACATCTGGCCACTTTGGATTTCCAGACAATGACTCATACACACATCCTGGGACAGCAGAACCTGCGGCATTGGGAAGGGATATTACCAAAGGTCCCCACTTTCTCTTGATTGTGCAAGCTTTAATTGGCACCTGAGCCTCTTTTAGACCAGACGAGCAAGGAGCTAGTTTGGGTATTAAATTCACACACACAACCCCCCCCCCAAGAAACATCCCCTCTGGCAAGGCAGCGACGGACCAGCAAAGGGAACCAGAGAAGGGTCCCCGAGGGAATTTGTAAAGGCATTACCAAAGGAGCAACAATACAAATTAGAAAATTAATTCCTGAAACAAAGGGAAGGATTCAGAAAGTTTATTCCTGCTGTTTTGCCGTGAACCACAGCCCAGGTGCAACACAGGCAAATCTCCTGAGCACAGGAAGTCACCAGCAGAGAGCAGGTTCTCGCCCTTCACACTTCACTAAGGCAGCACAGCGGCCCACCAGCTATCACAGTTTGAAGAGCCCTAATCTGGAATAACACTTCTCAGCCAGAGGATTGTGAAAGACAAATAGGACACTGCTAGGTGCTGGAAATATCATTCCTTTAAGTACAGAAAATGTTGCTATTCCACTGCTGGCCAAGATCTACATCATCTTTTTGAAGCACGTACAAATGTAAATGGGCCCAGCATTTTCTCACTAGGGTTTTTTAACTCTTAATTTCACAGTAAACAGAATCAAAAGAGAGGGGAAAATTCTTTTGCTTCTGTTAAGATACCATCACTCCAAAGAGACAGAGATATGTTGCTCTGGAAGGTCTCTATGTGCTGTCCATGCCATAGCAGGACAGCAGCTGGAAGCACAGCCTGGTAAAACTACTTAAAACCCACAGTATGTTTGTCCCGTCTGCAGAGCTACTGCTCCTTAGACTTGGAGATTTTCAGCAATTTCCAGCAGCGCCTCCCTGCTCACATGGGCCTTATACAAAAAGGAAGGAGCCCATACACCCCTTTGCTATCCCCCAGTCCCACCCTCCTCCGGGAAGGGAGCACAGGTCTCCTCTGTGCGAGGTTTGCTCAGTAAAACAGACAGCATATGGCATCCCACGATCAGCCTCATGATCTCATCTTGTCTGACTGCTATTTTTACAGCTTGTTATTAATAAGCATAAACTAGGCATTTGAGGTGCTGTCATGCTGGATACTCACACGCTTACAGCCCAGATGGTGCTTTATCGGGATTACAGATTGCCGGGCAGAGGAGCACGTGGAGGGGAGCCATGCACGGCTGCACCCTGGCTCCGCTCCTTATTCCCAGCTACGAGTAGAACGTAGGTGACGCAGGAGAACAGAGCAATAGATCTGTCCTCAAGCGAAAGAAAATGACCTATCAGCAAAACTACAGCACTAGTCCCACCTTGGCAAACCAACAGAGGATGAACCAGGATCTGCAGCTCCCAGCAGACTCAGCCACACCAACAAAGCTCTCCCTGGGGGCTGGGTGGGGTATTTGTGCTCTCTGAGCAGGAGCATCAGCTCAACAGCTGAGCTCCCTAACTTCTGTTATTTCCACCCACCCTGCTGGCTATCACTTTCCCACCACATTAGCTGAGAGGAGCCAAATTTAGGACACCTGTGGGTAGGCTCAGCTGTGACCACGCTCTCATCCTCCTCAGACCTACACAAAGTCCTCACTAACTTCAGGTCCTTTCCACTAGTAAAGGCCAAAGCAGGGCTCAGCTGTTAATTAGTGCAAGCTTCAGGCTTCACGTCATGGATGGTGGAGAAGTCTGCTCTTGAGACCTAAGAGTACATCTGACACACTTTTAGACCTGTGCTATAAAGAGCGTGAAGACATCAGGGACTTGCAACACAGATGCCCACCAGTGGCTGCAACCGTGCCACTAGCCAGGGTGTCATCTAGAGGCATTCACTCCGCCTAAGAGAGCATCGAGGTCAGATCATTACATGAGTTCAAAGTCCACATTTCAGCCCTCAGGTGCTTTTATCTTGGGTGGACACCAAAGTCACTGGGGGCACTGCAGCCCTACCTTGACTGGTTTTCCCATTACACCTCTTCCTGCAGAGACTGCCCCAAGAGCGGCTGCAACAAGTTCACTTTGACCAGTGAACAGCACCAGTCTCCTCGCTGACCTGGTGACCCACTCTCGGTACAGGGTCAGCCCTGCTCGCACCGTGTACTCAAGTGTTTTGACCTCCAGATACGGAGAACGAAATCTCTTTGAAGTCAGCGATATCCAGAGGAGGGATGAAAGGGGGAAAATGCCCTCCAACACACGTGAGGCAGCGCACACGTGAAGGTGGCAGCAGCTTATGGCAGCCTGACAAGGCATGGAGGGTGCACACATAGCACCAAGGATTCGGGCTGCTTTCCACCCAGATAAGCAAACCCTTCCAGTCACTCAGGCTGCAGACCGACCCATGGCTGCAGAAATGTCTGCTCGTGTGCTTCATACGACCTTTGGCAGAAACGCGGAGCTGGGGACAGAGCCATGAGGAAGGAGGCGAAACACTACTCACAGATGACAACCAGAGTTAAGTGTCCTAGAGATGGGAGAGCATCCCTCTGACCTCACTGCAAGAGGACGGGGAAAGAAAAAGTGCAGAAATGGGTCAGGGAGGGCAAAGTCTAAGGATAAGACAATGGGAGAAGGAACAGGAAGAACATTTTAAGGTTATATATAAAGAGGAACAAGGCTGGTTGAGAAAGGCGGTGGGAATCGGCTGTTCCAAGCAGCCCAAAAATACAGTCCAGCTGTGCGCAGCCCCAGGGCCGGAGGCCAAGGCTGGGTGCCTGGCGGAGGGAGGAGGGGGACATGTGGCCGGAGGGGGAGAGGAGGGGCAGAGAGAGCTGCCAGTGCCTGCCAGAGCTTTACAGACCTCGTAAAACAGACCGGGCTCCAGCCGTTCGCCGGCCTCAGCCCCACACACCGATGCCATGGGCTGTTCCTGCAAAGCCAAGCGGACTCAAGCAGGATGGAGGCGAGCGAACCCCCTGCTCCTGGAAGGAGAGCACGTGTGTGTTGAAACTCCGTTAGTGCTCCCGTGTGGGTGGTGAACGGAGCGGTTCCTCCCTCCGCCGCCTGCCCTGGACGCGGTGGTGTAGGCTGGAAGGGCCCCTTGTCTTTAACGCCTCTCGCTGACCTTTACACAGGCCCGTGTGTGCTGCTGATTTATTTTACCCCACCCGGGACATCACCGAAGCAATGCGTTAAAAACCAGCAGCTCTCTGCTGCATGCAAAGATGCTCTGAAATTCACTCTGGCGGCAAGGCAGGTTTGAGAGGGGACCTGCACTGGTTTGGCTTGGGTTTTAATTAAAAAAGGCGGTGTTGCTTTTTTCAAATAGGCTCAGGGTTGCCTCTTCAGCACTTTTGGCTGATCCTCCCCAGGTCCCGCTAGCTTCCAGAGGAGAGAAGGGAGGCCGATGCCTTGCTGGATGGAGCTGCATGACTGCTCAGCCCCAGCTTTGGAGGATTTAGGAAGAAATTCTCTACTGTGAGGGTGGTGAGGCACTGGCACAGGTTGCCCAGGGAAGTTGTGGACGCCCCATCCCTGTAAATGTTCAAGGCCAGACTGGATGAGGCTTTGAGCAGCCTGGTCTGGTGGGAGGGTTCCATGGCAGGAAAGTTGGAACTAGATGATCTTTAAGGTCCCTTCCAACCCAAACCATTCTATGATTCTATGGTTTATGTCCCCCACTTCTTCCTGCTGGTCAGCCAGACTCCTCTGCATCCTTTTCAGCCAATTCCCATGCCTGAGAGCCGAATCTGCCTGAAGTGATAGCTTCATCCCCAGCCCATCTTCCTCCTGCCTTCTCTGAGCCACGCCAAGGTTTGGGTTGGATTCTCAGGGCAGCCATGTGTTGTCCATCCCCATCCTGGACAGAGGGAAAGGAGGAGGAGATGGGGATGTGGCAAAACCACATTGTTCTCTCGGCTTTTTGGCCAGCTGATAAACTGCCAGAGAAGCTGAGGAGGGAACAGGACGCAAGGACCTCTTGGGAAGAAGCTTCTGGATGAATTTTGGCTATGGAGGGCAGCTGAGGGAGTCGGTGGGCAGGGAGGAGACAGCGTGGAAAGGAAGAGGAATGAGGAAAGGCTTGCCAAAACTGAGTCCCCAGGATAACCCCATTCCAGCCACCTGTCCCTGAAGGAAGGAGCAAACCTCAGAGGTCCCTCAGCACTTCCCTCCCTTCCATCTCCAGCATCTGCCCAGCCATCCAGGGCCCTGCTGGAGAGCAGAGAGAGGATCCCTGCCTGCGGCTGGCTGCCTCCCCAGGAGGCCATCTCCTCCTCTCACCCAGCTGGAAAGCACGCTGGGGAGGGAGCGTGGTTTTGAAAACAGAAAGGAGAGTCTTAATGCGCCATTGTTCAGTGGGTAATTGCTTCCTTTCTTTCCCTCACTCCTGGTAAAGCCAGGGGCAATTCCTTCTAGCTGCAGGCAGCCTCCTCCAAGCTTCTACTTAAGTCCTTAAGAGAGACTTTCCAAAGAAATAATTGCTGCCTTTCTACTTCACAGTCTTAACGAATATCTTTCGACCTCATTTCAACACCTAGTGGGTTTTATTTAGGTGATGAATGGATTGTCTTTTTTTATTTTAGCTCCTGCAGTCTTTTCTCTTTTCTCCCTTTCGGATTCTTTTTCCTCTTTCAGTCCCAAAAAGGACATATACATTTGTAAGGTCAATTCAGAACTATTCTTAGGATGCAGTGTTGTGCAAATTTAAAATTACTTCCAGCAGTAATGTTTAACTCCGAAAAATAAGGTGCTTTGGATCAAATGAAATAAGACTTCTAAGTAAGAAACATTAGTTTATCCCCCTGTATATCCCTGCTTAATGCAGGCTAAAATTTAAAACCTTGCTCTCGAACGATGAAATTGTCCACCAAATTCTTTACTAAAGCCTATAAACGTCTCAGGAGGAGAGAAGGTCTCATCAGCTCAACAGAGCCAGCATATGATGGGGAAACTTCAGAGAAAAATGGATTTAATAAAGCAAATATGGTTTCAGTGGATGGTCTCACTACAGGGGCACTGACAAACTTCTTTTTCATGCATGAAAGAACTGCACATTCGTACTCAGTGAGGACTGCAAAAGTGAAGATCAGGCACTATGTAGCCCTTAGCCACCTGGGAGGAGAAACCACAGGCAGTAGTGAGCTGTGAGGTAGGACGGGACCCCATCCACCAAAGCCAGCCAGAGGACACCTGAAGCCTCCTGTACTTCCAAGAAAATCCTTGTATTAGCACATTATGTCCTTAGTCTCCTAGTCAGATTATACATTCGATGTCTGGATTTTTCCCCAAGTTTCTTCTTTGGTCCCCAGGAGGCCAGGACTTTCTTCTTGCTGGAAACCACTGGATGATACCTTTGGTTAAAGCACCGACTTGCCTGGAGGGCTGTGGAACTGCCGGGTGCTCTGAAGAGAAAGGATGGCTGGGAGACAGTTCCTCCCTGCTGAGAGAGACCAGGAGGGAGAGATCAGGGTGGACTAAACCAAAAAGAAAGTACAATGCAGACATACCGCATCATGTTGCGGCGTAGGGAGATGCGCTTTTACCTGGTACCTAAGTGCACGATTTGGATGTCTCCTTCACCAGAGGAAAGAGGTTGGAAATGAAAATGAAGTGATAACAAGGATGCTTAAAAGAATGACTGGACTTATGGTGTCCAGCACGACTTGTTTTTAGGATTATCTTGGCACAGGACAGATAAGGACAGGCATAGTGACACCTGACGTTACAGGACTAGGTTTTTGGGAGACCCCATGTGACATAAAGGTAAGAAAATGCTGAAGATAAGTGTGCAACACAGTGTAAGTAACCTAAAATCACAGATGCACTGAAGACTGAAAAGGAGACCGGTTTGAGAGCTGGCCCTCGACTACCGTAGCAGTTTAGCAAACTGACTATCTGTGCCAATTTTTTCCCAAAGCAGACCTGAAGCCAGCAAGCTACCTGCTGTCACGGTGCAAGCACTAAGCAAGAGCACCTGGGGCTTAGGAGCCCATGCGTGTGCTAAAACCCACGTGAAAAACAGGAAAAAAAATCATGAGGATTCCCTACAGAGTTCAAGAAAGCTTCTGAACCCTTCCCAGCCCATACGCAGGTTCAGAGTCAAGCAAATATTTCCCAACACCTCAGTCTGTCACTTTGGGTTTGCCTCCTTATCAACTGTGGATTGGCCACATCACATTCCTTCTGCTCTCCAAAAGGCCAGGAATAAATCACACGCGAATGGTTTGAATGCCTGAGACTTAAGCTCTTGCTTAAAGTTAAGCATGTGGTTAAGAGATTTGCTGGTGAATTTTGGCTCTGGAGCTTTTTGCTGAATTGGGCCTAATGGGTTTGTCCCAGTGGAATAGTCAGATTTGTAGAAAAGCTAAAAAATACCCCAAAGTTCTTAAATAAATCAGATTATTTCAGAAAAGTATTATTTTGTTTATGTTTCAAGTATAGTTTTGCAGGAGGGTGGTCTTATTTTATCAAGCGAAATAATCTTCGTTTCCTATCTGGACAATTTATACCTGTGATTGCACTGGCTCTTTCTCTTCTCCCTCTCCAATACACAACCATAGAGAAGCGCTCCTCTGAGTGAAAGTATTGGCAGAACAAAAGGTTCTTTGTGAACAATACATTTATTGTTCCAGTTTTAAAAAAAAATAAATATTTTTTAAAAACATTAAAATTGAGCCAAGGGGTGGGGGGAATGGAGTGTAAAGAAGGGATTTGTTTTCCTGCCATCACACCTTCTCAAATGAACACTATTGCTAAACAAAGACACATCAGAAGACACTTTTAATTAAATTGATTTATGGGAGAATTCAATGGATTTCTGCCAGTTTACACCAGCAGAAAATTTGACCCTAGGTGATTCTCTGTGTGGGAGATATTTGTACTTCTGAGTTGGGGGGCTTCAGGGAGATATTTGAATTTTAGATAGTCAATCTCTATTTGTGCTTATCATACAGCAAAACCTTGAGGTATCTTTGTAGGTTGATTATAGATTGTCCTTATTTAAGATGATTCTTTCTTTAAATAACAAGAACATGAAAAAAAGGCCAAAACTTGCATATCTGTTGATATTGTGGGGGCTGAGAGTGGGGAAGGGTACCACCAGCCTGAAAGCTTTTCATATTGAGAGTAATGTTGAGGAGAGGCCAGTCTGGAGAAACAGATGAAAGGTTTGCATGGGAATACCTCTGCACACCTTCTCTTAGAAAATCAGATCCAGTTTTTGGACGTTTAACGCTGGCTGAGCAGCAGCTTTTCTTGCCCAGCCCTCTCCCCAGGACCCTCCTGATTTTTCAAAAACATAAGGACATATAATCCCCAGCAACCCTTCCCTCCTCCCCGCTTCAAGCCACTTTAGAAACCTCTGCCAAGAGCTTGTCTCTCTGGTACTGCAGCGGGCTAACAACAGACTGCGGGTGAGACCAGATGTCCTCTCATCTTTATCTGTACATCTGCAGGCTGCAAGTCCTGGAAGCTCCTCTGCTTTGTGCCACCGTGAGACAGATATTCATCTCATCCCAGGCCCATGGGTTGAAAAAAATGACAGGAAAATGCAACCTGCCAGCACTGACTTGACTGACTGGTTAAGTCAACAGAGAAATTAGAAGAGTGATTGCAGAAAGTCACACCAGGTAGGCCAAAAGCCAGATGATGTCTTGAGGAGTTGGTATTTTCTAGCAGCTGCCTTCTTTCCTTCTGGTAGTCCCACCTAGCTTCTTCAGGAGAACATGAAATAGCACCCTGCTGCTCTTCATCCCCCGACAGCGATCGAAGAGCACAACACAGGTTTTAAGCAGGTACCTTGGCGTATTCCACTTTCCAGATATTCTCACGTATAGGATACAGCTCGTGATTTGTGTCGGTGTCTATGCCAGTTGCTGTAGAGAAAGTTTTTTAAATAGCCAGTGAGAAGATTTAGGCTAAGGACATGTCCCTCTTTCCATAACCACACCGAAAGTTTAATCACACATTGTCTCAGCACAAGAAACACTCCTCACAGCCTTCTTCCTTATCAAGATCTCATTTTGGTAGGAAATAGTACAGTCATCAGGAAAAAAAATCTTTAAACAAAGAGCAGCTAAAAGTGCCTTTAAGTTTGCTGGAGATTTACATACCTGTTTATTTCTACCAGTTTTACAAACCATTCTTCCATCAACAGCAGCCCATCTATTATTATAGGTGCTTTTTCGCCACATCAAAATTGACAAGCCAACAGCTATATCTAGTGTAACAGTGGGCTGCTTAGATGCTCATAAAGTAAAAAAATACATGGGCTTTCTCCTTCTTACCAGCACTTCCTTTCTCCCCTCTCCATAAAATTCTCTTCCTCTCATGCCTGGGAAAAAAAAAAAACCTGGGTCTATGCATCACAAATATCATTCCAGCAAAATGCCCAGACCATCCATGGGAAGAGGCCCTGGACTCTGCTGCAGCCAGAGTCTCATAAAATGGTGGAAAAAAAACCTTGAAAACCTTACTTTGTTGCTATACATTATTTGTGTATCCCAAAGAAGAGAGAGCTACAGTCTCCAGGGCTGCCATAAAATCCCAGGACCTCCTCTGCACCTTCTCCTGGCACCAGCCAAAACATGCTTGCACCAGTCCAGGAGGAGGAAGACAACACTGGATAAGGTCTGTCTCTGCAAATGAAGAGTTTTCTTTTTTTTGTTGTTGGTGTTTTTTCACTCCATTGTCCAGTTAGTGTGTCTTATCCACACAAAGAGGCAGGGTTTTGATTTTCTTGGAGTCCTTCCCAGCACATTGGCTGCAATTCTCTGCTCTGTTTTTGTTCCCTTGTTTTGAACCAATGACATGCCCCCCTGGTCTTCATAGATACTACTTTTGTCGCCCCATTTGATGGGGGTCTGGAGCACAGGATCCTTTGCCTCACTGGCGTTAAAAGCCTATGATTTGGATCAGTTCCTCCTGCGATCCCATAACCGATACAAACAGGGAGTGCATCCACTTTCCTGATTTTTAGTCTTCTACCGCATGTCTGGCTCATTCACCTTCCTGACATTTAATTGAGTTTCCTCCCTGCATGCCACAAAAGCAAGTGACACAATGACAGAAGACATACACACAAAAATATAGAAATAATCTATTGATCCTCAGGCTTTCAGAAATAAGTATGTGCAGAAGCAAGGAGAAAACAATTCTTCTTCCAACCTTCTCTGGAACTGAGAGCAAGCACATTGTCCATGAAGGAAGCACAGGCGCCACGATTCTAATATCCCACTATTGTCATGCCACGGGGAAGCAGTAGATTTGAAGTATTCTAGTTTCTTTTTTCTGAATACTTTGTGGAGCCTTCTCTCTCTAGGTGTTCACCTGCAGCTGGCAACAAGCTGAAAGCAGACCTGCATGGGCAATCTCAGCAGGATCTGCCTTGTGAGCACAGTCGAGTTTCGGGACCAATTTCCAGCTCTTTCACTCAACTGTTCCTCTCTCCGCATGACTGGATGTTCCCTCTCAGAAATGACTCATCATGGAGGTATTTTGCATTTTGGGGGGCAGATACAGCTTTTCATCACGTGTGTGTAAACCGCTTAGCACAATGGGCTGTGATCCCTGCGGGTTGGCTGTAGGCTGCCCTCCAAAGCAAACACATAACACCACCACACATCCCTCCAGCTCGCATAAGAACCTGTGAATTTCTTTGGCACCAGAAGGTACCACGTTGAAGTGCAAAGCTCCAGTGTTTTAAAACGCCTCTGAATTTGGCCATGCATCCTCTCAAGACCGCCGCACATAGGCACTTCAGGTTACACAGCTCGATGAGAGTCAGATACAGTGAGAAAGAAAGGGAAACGTGTCAGTGAGAAAAGTGTTACTGTGTCTAGAACATAAAAATATTTATAAAAATATAATAAAAATATAATAAAAATATACACATACATACACAGAGACAGAGAGCGAGCGAGCTGGGGTGTGCAGCAGCCACGGTACCGTTCTGCCTAGGCGAAGACCTCTGCTGGCCCATCCCATGCCAGGTCAGGAGCCCAGAGCCCAGCTGCCTTTGAGGATGCAAGGCTGCAGGTGCTGACGGGGTTTGGTAGATGCCTTCTTCTCCTGGACAAGCTTGGAGGGGTCAGGGAGCAGTGGGGAATGCTTCCCCCCACATAAACCACCGTATGAAGTTCTGAGGAGAGCTCAGCCTGTTCTCCAGTGCCACTACTTGCATGGTTCTTCCTACACTAATAACTGAGCGTACTCTCCTCCCTTGCGTGCCCCTAAGAGCTTCAAGGAAAAATGGTATTTTTGTTTGTTTCCAACCCAGGAGAGTTCAGTGCCGAGCTCTGTCTTGAGCACTGTTCATCCTCCACCTCAAAAACCACGGCATTGACATATTTATTCCTAAAAGATTATACACAAAAAGGACTTAGAGGTGATTTTTACTGAAGACACCTTAAGAGAGAGAGACATTGCTTTTCCTGAACTGAGTCAGGTTTAAATTGTCCAGAGAAATCTTACCAATGTCATTCTAATCAGGTGCCTAAAGATCACTTCTCTCCTGAGAATAAGATTCAGCTTTACAAATTGTTTAGCAATTTTCCTTTTTTTTTTCTTAAGAGCAAAATAAGTAACTTATTTTTTTACAACTGAGTCCTGCAAAATTTTTAAAACAAAAAGGGTTTTTTTAGAATGAAATATCAGAACATGAAACTCCAAACCCACTGAAAAATTGAGTTATGCGATAATGCTGGAACGTCTTTCCTCCGTTTCTTCTAAATAAGCGTTCAATGAAATGGGCACCATCCTGGAGCGCACTGAACCCGGGACAGAACTGTCTTCTCCAACCAGAGCTTTGCCAGGGGATGGCTCCATCACAGTGTTTCCATCATCTTCAACTTGCCAGTAACACCATTGTGATTGCCTTTTACATTTACATACACAGGCCCTTCATCTCCCAGGACCCGAGAGTATTTTTGAGACTGTAAATAGAGAGATAAGCTCACCCTCCCCCGTTGAAAGCAACCTCCTCTGCCCTGGATTTCTGCAGCTCATTAAAAGCTGTCAGCGCTGCACAGCCCTCCCGGCGGGGGCACCGGGATGAAGGGCAACCTGGAGCCGAGATCACTGATAGCATTTGCGGAGGAAGGGTGTGATGCTATGAAATCTCCGAGAAAGCAGAACCGTTAAAGCTGAAGCAGAATTAACCGAGACCTCAACTTAAAAAAACAAGCTCTCGGTTAAAAAAGAGTTAAAGAGCATGAATTTTCATTTGGAGCAAATGATGTTCTTGGAATATATGAAACATCTATTACCAGACATCAATTTCTACCATATGGCACATGCATTACTTTCCCTTCTAAACACGCTTGCCGTTGCAGGCTCATACCTCGCACTCAGCTGTCGTATTGTGACAGGACGGTCCACTTTGATGAAATGCATCAGTCTGGCAAGCTGAAGGTGTTCAGATGGTGGTGTGGAAGTTCACTGAGACTCTCTGTTCTTGTTAAGTCCGTGTCCAAGTACTACAACATGCAGCCTGCAGGGTATCTGAGAGGAGTGAACTTCTTCAGCCCAATTATCACTAGGATTAGGCAAACTAATTCAACTCAGATAAGTTCTTCAAATCTTTTCTAAAGCTCCAAGCAAGCTTTGAATGAGGATTTATTTTGGCAGGTCTCATTCTCTTCTGTCTCAAGATCCTATATTGCAATGGAAAAGAAAGATTTCAAGACTCTTTTTCCTGGCAGTTAAAACAGGAGGGAGGCCTCTCAAGTTCATTTGCAATTTACAGGTTGAAAACTTCTGATCTGTACAATCCAGTTGTTTTACGTTTCTTACCCTCAACGAGAAAACACCTTGCAACATTTTCGGTGCAGCTGGGAGCAAAGACTGGCGGATTTTGCATCCGAAGACACATCTGGCTTAACCTCTTTGAATGGATAAAATGAAGAAGTGAAGCAGAGCACGAGTCACAGAAATTCTGGACAACAGAGACCCAGCTCTGAGCAGGTGCTTTTTGCTAAGTGAAGATACCCCATCCAAATGTGTCTCTTAGTGACTCAGTTTGGCCTGTTTATACAGAAAAAAAATTTGGTGTTTTTCCCTGGATCATGCCTCTAAACCTACTACGTACCTACCCCTCATTAATACCGTCAGTCTTGTCTAGGACGCTTGTTACACTGATTCCAGATTCACAGTTTTGAAGTGACTTTATGAGGTTTAATTTCCTTCCCCCCTGACAGCAAGATCACAATTATTGAGGTATTAGCTGACATGCACTGACTGATTAAATCTAAAATAAATACTAATTGCAGACACATCATTAAATAGGAGAGACAGTAGCTGACTCTAGGTCAGATGCAAGCAAAGATCCACTCGTAGTTAAGGACAAACCCCCAACTTGGTGATGAGGTTGATGGGGCAGCTTGTTCTTGCTAACAAGGCTGTAATAAAGGGGAGCCTGAAATCTAGGTGATGGCCCAAGTCTAAAAGATTCCTGTCTCTATGGAGCAACACATCAAACCAAACATATGGACCTTTACCATGCAGCAGAGCTGAATGAACTGCTCATGTCCAAGATGACATGAAACAAGTCCTCTACTGCTCCATCCATCACGTACCACATCCTTCATGTACCAATACCAGGTCTACAAGGACAATATTCACCCTCAGGCTCTGCCCCTGCTCAGCTCCACCTCTGTACCAAGGTGGGCACAGGATGAAAGCCACAAACATAATTTTATGTCATTTTTAGCCTTGTTTCCACACCTCAAGTCTTGCTGTATGCCACTGACGTTTTACGTGTAAATGTCAAGAGGTCCCAATCAGGAATGAAAAAAATTCTAGCCCCTCTGACAGCTTGCATCTGGGTTTGGCTCATTTTTTTTTTCCTGAAGCTCTTTCTTGTCTTTCACCATGGAGTTCAAGCCCTTGTTCCCTTTTCCCTAAAACTGATCCAGCCACTTACGGGATTCTCAGTGAGATCACTCAGGAAATATTTCCAGTTGGAGGTCTTTGCTTGGGGATTTTTTTTTTTTATTTATTTTGTCCTGTGCTTGGCATCAGTTACAGGTGCTTTTCCTATTTTGAATGGAAAGGATATTAAGCAGTATTCCTAAAGGTCCTTTTGGCCTTTTTTTCTTTTTTTTCCTTAATTTGCCAAAAAAGCTTTTGACGGAACATCCTCCCCTGGCCCCCAGTCTGACAGGATTCCCTGACCTGCATAACGCTGTCCAGATTGAAGCATGAGAAACATTTCGAAAATGAACTATGCTGAAGTCTGGGAGTTATTAGCTGCCAAGAAATCCCAAAAGCTTTTAAACCTTGTTTGCAGCTGCAGAGGAGGAAACCTAGGTGCTATTCATAGAGGAATTCAACAGGAACTGTAAATTCAAGGCAACTTGCTGCTAAAATACAAAGGTAAAGAATTAAAACAGACTTAAGAAAAGAGCAACCCAAGCCATTACGATGCCAAAGCAACCGAATGAAAAGGAAGTTTGAAAAATTTCAGTATGCCTAGCTGGGATATAAAACTCAGGCTGAGGTAAAGCAGCACATTCCCTAAAATCATGTGTCCTTTGCAGTGGTTGTAGATCAGGGCTGCAGGAAGAGCTCATAAGCACTCCAGGATGGGAGATTTTTCTTTTGCACCTGGCATGGGGGAAGCAGGAGGGGCTCTGGGCAAAGACCAGACTCAAACAATCAGTCAATAAACACCTTTGTTAAGGAATCAAAAACTTTTCCAATCCCAATCACTGCCCTTTATTTGCTGTAACATCGGAAAACTGCTGTTTCCCCATTATAAAAAGGAAATGAGGGTGAATATTAGGTGGCTTCACAATGAAGAAGGGCTTTCGAAGCGTGTTGCACGCAATCAAAAGTCATTGGATTATGATGGCTTGATAGATGGTGTTCATCAGCCAAGTGATGGCCGTTCCCTGGGAGTGTTCTCCTAGCCCAGATGGGAGGACGGGCACAACCACTGGTGACTTACGAAGGGTCAACTTCCCTCCTCCCGTACAAGCCCCATGCCCCTGGCCAGTGAAGGGCATGTGGAATCCTCTTCCTCTGCTCTCCTGCAGGCAGAATGGCCACCAATGTAATAAACCGCGAACACCTTTTAGGGAATGATCTCATCCTGAACAAAAGTCAAATAAAATAGCTTGATAAATGACCGTTCCCCCGTGTGCACAAGCACACAAAGCATTAGAGTCCTCCTGTATGCTGAAGGAAGCAGCTGCTTCGATTCTTGAGGCATTTTTAGGGGAAGAGGAGCATGATTTTCAGGTAGTGCCGTAAGTACAACCTCTGAAAAATCAGGTCCCGTCAAGTTGCCTTATGTTCAGTCCCTTCAGCAGAAGCATCCCAAATGAACTTGTCACTTGTCACCATCTTTTCCAAGGACTCCAGAAGGAGAGGCAAGACTCTCAAGGCAGGAGAATACTTTTGCACACCTGGCTTGTACTACTTTAAGGAAAATTACTCTCAAGAGCTAATTAAAATGCATGATTCCCCCCTCTAGCTGTATAGATTAATCTATTTCATTTTCCAAATCTCGTTTTTTCCCATCACTTCAAGTATTCAGAAGAGATTACATTAGTACAATCACAACTTGGCCTCCATCCCAGAATATAGAGATGAAGAGAGAAAAGGCTTTTGCTGAGCACACACACACACACACACACATGCACACACACACGCACCCCAAGCAGTCAGCGTTAGCGGTTGGTACTTTAGACAAAATGAAAGCACGTTAATCAGCTAATGGGGAGGGGGGAAATCTAAATTCTCATGACAGAAGCCACGAAAGTGAAAGATTCTAGTGGAATGTAGAGTCAATGTAAGAGTAAAAAGACCAGGGAATCTGATGGAAAACTATAAGGGGGAAGGTTTTTTTTTTTCTTCTTTTTTTTTTTTTTTTTCTTACCAGGGAAAAGTGCAGATCTTGGTCTCACAGAAGCAATGAAATGGAAGGGATAATTTTTAACGGGGCCCAGCAGTGCCACCAGTCAGGTCAGGGCAATATCGCATCCAGGTGAAATCAAGGCTTCTTTACCAGCGACATCTTTCAGACAATCTGAACCACAAAGAGGTTAAAAAACTACTAATACAGCTAAGTTCTGCTGCAATGAAAGATTTGCAGGGCAAAAAACTATAAGGAAAACTACATCGTACGTTAAGCTGCTTCATTAGAGTGCAGCTCCTCAAACTTCCCCTGGAAGAAAGTAATCCCTGGAGGTGAAGGGACCAGATTTTATGTCAGTTATGCCAAAGTACTTTCTTTAAAATTAACGTAAGCGCTGGGAAATTCACGCAGTTAAAGGAAAGCAGAACTGCTGTCCCTACAGGATGCCTCCTCCCAGCGCTGCCACCCCCCCCTCCACTGCAGATGTTTGGGGAGGGGGAGAGGTTAGGCTGCGGTTCCACGTCTATTAACATCACATCTGTTGTACTCCCAGATTTCGTGGCAGGACGGATTTGATCTGGATCAAGCACAAACACATTTTTCTTGAATTAGCCCGAGCGCACGATATGATGTGCTCCAGTTTTACGTTAGTCGGCCACATTATGTCAGCCTGAAGATGATAACTAGTACTGGACTTGGCATAAAGCTTGCCAGGATGAAGTTATGTCACCAAAACAGTTGAAAGCATTTGAACCAGCTTGTGAATTTGTACCAGATCAGGACTTTGCATCGCAGGGACCAAGCTCTTTTGATCCGCTGCTGGGCATCTTAAATCCAGATGCGTCAGCTTGTGAAAGCAGACCTTAAATCCTAAACCCATGTGTGCAAGACAGTCGCTGTTCTCAAAAAAAACAGCACCCAAAAGTTAAGAAAACAAACTGGGGTTAGATCTAGGTTTTATGAGTCTTCCTATTTCTTGCTGAATCAGGGGCTGATCCCCTGCTGGCACAGGTTAAGGCAGGGATGCTGTTGCCTGACACATCTTTATGCCCAGCCACTGCAGGTCCCCACAAGCCGACGGCCAATGGGCTGTTCAGGGGCTGGGGGCAGCATCTCAGAGCAGCAAAAATAAATAAATAACTTTCATTTTTATATTTCATCGGAAGGATTTCGGTTTTTAAATTATATATTTAGCGAAAACACAAATAATTCATGAGTGTTTTCAAATACATGAATAATTCAAGCTGGAACCGAAATAGCTAAATCATCAGGGCCATCATCCTCATAGAGGCATCTAGGATAGGTTATTTCAAGTACATTTCACTGCAGACTGGCACGTGCACAAATTCACTAATAAGCAGCTGCATCCATGCCTTTTAGCCTCCACAAAACCCAGCTAGTCACAATATCCCAGACTCGGGACGCCAGCCCTATGGCTGAGATGCATCTGAGCCTTAATTGAGCTATGGGTTTAAGAGTAGGGACAGATCCAGTTTGAAATCCCATTTTATAGCTCCCCAAACCACATCTGAACCGTGTGGTACGTGTGTGGCATATAAGAACAAATTATCCGAACACCATACAAATGTTCCCTAACAGCTAACTCCAAACTCTAGCAACCAGCATTCTTGCGTGCATTTTTGTGGCTGACATTGTGTAGACTTTGAGGCATGTATATTTGTTAATTTGAATTCCGTGTATTTTGTGGGCAATGAGGGTGTAATACTGAAACCATAACTTCATTGTGAAAAAGTTTTGCACTTTTATAAATATATATGGAAACCTGGAATGAGCTGGACAGCCAGACACATTAGCAGTAATCCTCAGAACAAGAACTCTGCTTTTTAAGTACCTTTTAATGACAGTTTCCTTTATTTTGATGCCAACATTTTGCACTTTTTTTTTTAAAACTATTTCTCTAATCTTGTTTTCAAAATTTGCTTTCAACTTCCAGTTGCATTTTTCTTAAAAACTGCATCTTACATTTCATTTATCCTATTCCACCCAATAGCATCAATGTAAGGCCACTCCTGATTTACTGAAAGAAACTGAAATCCTATAGGTATTTTGTCAGGTAGTCAAAGACATGTTTAGCCTCCTGAAAGAGCAGTATTTTATCATTTAGGTTTTAAGCATGAAGTGTTTGCCAAAAACCAACTCCTGCTTTGACATTTCCCTTATTACTAATTTAACGCATAATGCCAAAACTGTATTCCAGTGTATGCATCATCCTACCTCCAGCCTCCTCCTTGCTCTGGCCTTACACCACGCCTGATCAGCCTCATGCCAGGAAGAAATTCAAAACTCAAACCAAGAGAACTGCAAATTCAGTGTCAGCTTAAAAGCTAGTAGCTGTTGTCACCTCATGCTCTGCAAACACCGACCCCAGAGGAAAACCAACCAAATCTCCCGAGGAGCTCTGTGCAGGAACACGGCGTTTTGTTCACCCAAAGAGCTCAGCTAGGACCAGGATGCTCTTAGCCACCACAGTGCATGAAGATACAGGAGAGAGTCTCACTCTAGGACAATGAGGCTGAGCGTTCCTGGCTATAAGCTTTTTGATAAAGGACGGTATTCTGCTTACTGAAGTCTCGGTGCATCGTCTTCAAGATACCCTCATCTCAACAGGGACATGGTCCCTCTGTGCTCCTGGCACAGGGTGACAGTGGTGCGTCGGATTGGCAGTGCCCTCCCACCAGCCTTGAGGCTATAGCCAGAGCCCTGGGCAATCAGCCTGGAGAAGACGTAACTTTTAGGAAAGCAACAAGTAGGTAAATTGCTGTCCAATACCACTTCCTCTATCCCACTGCAGGCTGGGATGGGTTAAAAAGCTATTCTGTGGCCAGAGATGACATGGAGAGAAAGAAAAACTTTTTGGAAGGAAGGTATAAGTGTAATGACTCATTAAGAGGAAACGAAGGAGCTACGCTATGGTATTGACTTATATAATTATACCTGATGGCATTTCATATTCCCTGCTTATCACCCCAGCTATGTCTCTACTTCGGAAAAACTGGGGGTTCAGAACAACCGACAGAAAGGCGTCACATGGTAAATGCCTAACACTGAGCATGCTGGAGCCATGTCTTCTCTCAGCCTCTGATCTTGGGAAATATAATGGCTCATTCATCTTCTCTCTCTTTTTTTTTTCAGTTTTGTAGGAATTCTCCCATTGTAACGAGCCTTTGACCTAACCTCCATTTCTTCTAGTACCGCCTGACATCTTCCCATCATATGTTAACAGTGTGTGTCTGCAGTGAAAAGCAAACCATCGCTGGTGCTCTCAAGCCCCAAAGAAAAGCAATGTGGAGGAAAAAAGAAAGAGAAACCTCGACCTCACTGGTTCTTCCCAGCGATCTGTTGCTCCAGCAACTCAAGGTCAAACAATGATGTCAAGAAGACAGAGCTGGACACTTTAAACCCTGCGTCCAGTTGCCGCAGCAACTAGTTTTTAAAGTAAGCGATGCAGAGAGTTTTTCTTTTCTCTATAGTAAAAAATAAAAAATGAGGGAGTGAGAGCAAAGGATGTTTACCAGGGGCTGGGGATGTTGGTTTAGGGGACTGCGCTGTAGCACCCTGATGAAGAGCTGGGGCAGGGAGGAGGAGGAGGATGCTGTTCCCTCCCAGCGGAGCAGAGCAGCTGCTTGGAAGCGAATTGCTTTGCTCTTCCTTTCACCAAAGGAAATGCCAGAGAAGCACACTCTGCTGCCAGATGCCACATGGACACCAAATGTTCCCCACCGGCTCACACCAGCCCGCGCTGATGAGGCACCGAGGGGAGGGCTCGCCGTCTCGCTTTCATCCCTCCTGCCCGGAGATCCCTCAGCTGTCGCAGCCCCATCTGTCCCACAAGCCGCTGGCCGCGCTGGGCAGCTTACAGGCTTCAAACGAGGAGGACAGGTGCTGGGGGGGATGGGGGGGCCCTTCGGCCACCCCTGAGCAGGAGCCTTTTTCCAGCCCCCGCTTCCCTCTGGCCTTTTCCCCAGCCTCCCAGACAGCTCTTTCATTTGGGACCCTCAGTCTGTGGCTTCCCAAAAAATGAATTCTGTGTCAAAAAGACACAGCTTTGCAATTTCACTCCAAATATGCCCTCTGCATCTCAAGGGCTAAGAGAGGAAATGGGGTGAGAGGTGTTTGTGTCCCTGGGGGGCCAGGACCTGTCCCCTTTTGGAGGTTACAGCCAACCCTTTGGCCGACCAGACCATTTACTCGCATCATTTCTTTACACTTGGAGCACGCTGCTTCCCAGGGCAGCCATCCATGTGAAGCTGGTGCAAAACAGACCTGTGAGATGCGAGACAACCTTTGTCCACGCTCCCTGCTCGGAAAGACCTCTCTAAGCCAACCAGCCACACCACAGACCTCCTAAGGAGCCGCCTATCCCCGCATGCCTGCAAGGAACGATGTGATTAACTCTTCCACTGATTCATTCTTATCCATTTATCTAATACAAACCATTTCTTACTCCATTAGGCCCTTGCCCTCACTGAGTAATCCCCGGTTGTATCATGCTTTGGAATTAGTCTGGAAGGTCCTCAGGGCAGGGATCATGCTTTGGAAGGTGCCTCACAGACTTTAGGCCATTGCTAAATTAATAAGAACGTAATAAAAGTATTAGAGAGCTCTACCGAGGGAGGTATTGTTATGCCCCAGAGGCAGCGTATCTGGTTAACAACCCTGAAAAGAAATGCCAACAACATTAGCCTCTGCCCCTACATCCCTCTGCCTAATGTAAAATTAAATAGCTACAAATTACCTATCTATTTTTCTATCTGCCTAGGCAATTAGCCCGTGCTCATTACTGGACATATGGGGATACATCCAAGCATGCAGGTGCTTATCAAGACGGGAGGCACAACACACAACACGGCACGAGTGGGTTCTCCCAAGCCTCTGCTCCTTTCTAAAATACACCATTAAACCCACCATGCGAGAAGGTCAGAAAAACTCTTTTTACTCCTAGGGGAGGGGAAAAGCCTGCAAAATCTGTCAAAAAAAGCGCATCCTAAGAGCAAACCAGGAGACAATGGTGGCAAGCAGGCTGTGAAAGCTCTATCAAAGCGCGTGCAGGACAGAGACGAGAAGCCAGAGATGTTTATTCATATGGGAAAGTCAAACACCGAACTGTAAGCAAATGTGGCTGAGCGCGTTTATTTGCAATTAAAGCTCATGCATACATCTCCATGAAGATGAGGTGCACCCTACGGATTAGCAAGCCAGTTACCCATGGTGCACTGTCAAGGATAAACCCACAGAACTGCAGCAATGGGACATCTGAGCATCCGGGCAAATATCCTGGAAGAAAATTCAGCCCGAGTTTCTCCAGTCAGGAGCAGAGAATAGAACCCCCTTTATGCTCCGGCACAGACGTGGGATGATTTGGGCATCACAGCAACATTTTTACCCCCAACTATCCCTCCATTAAGTGAAGAATGCTGTATCCAACGCGCTTTAATCCAGTTAAGTTCAAGCCCTCTGTTTTGCAGTTTGACGGTAACGTTATATTTTTATTCAGCGCAGGATCAGAGGTCTGATGAAACCTCATGTTGCCAACATAAAAGTGGAAGGAGCTTTAGCTAATCCCAAGGAAAATGAAGTCCAACTCTTTCTCCCCGCACCCCTCCTGAAAAGAAAGAAAGTGCAAACCCCACATTTGACTCTCTGGGAAGAGAAAATTCCCTGCTGTCCTCAGATGGTTAAAACATGCAGCTTTAGCGGGCTGCATAAGGAATAGCAATTACATACCCTTCACCTCTTGCCAGCTTGGGTTTTGGGTTTTTTTTAGTGGGGTTTTGTTCTAAATCTTTCAACTGTTTTGGTTGGGTTTCTTTTTTTTTTTTTTTGCAGTCCTTCTTCTGGGGGAAACAATCTCACCCTCCATGAGAAAGGAGTTATTTAGGGGGGAAAGAAAACAGGAGAAGGGAGTTCACAGGCTGCATCCACGTCATTTAAAAAAAAAAAAGAAGAAGAAAAAAGAGCGAGAAAGAAAGGCCAGGTCTGCAGTGGAGTTAGCCTGGCCATATTAAAGGAGCAGGTGTTGTACTGAGTTAATTTATCTGGGAGGAGACCTGAGCAAATCCCAGCAGCCCCACTGAGGAAAAAAAGCTTTGTGTGCTGACACAAAGCTGTCCCCGCTGCAGCATTTCTCTTGCTGTCTTCCCTCCCCTCCTCTTCAGCTTCTCCTAATTGCAGGACTAATGTCCTCTGACAAGTGCCTCAGATGGTCCAACAGCAGCCCTATCACTCCCTATCCCTGCCCCACTCCCCATCCCTTATTATTATTCTCATTTTCACATCCCTGCAAAGCCCAGGCTGCTCTTGATTACTCTCTAACACCACCATGTCTGATGAGGAACTGCAAAATTCTCTTTCCACCGTGCTGAGGACACAGTTGCGTGGCCGTTATGACATTGCTGCAACGTCTGGCAGAAGGAACAGTGCAAACGGGACTCCAAAGATTCCTCTTTTGAGGCTGCAAACCCCGGACCCACATCAAAGCCGGCTGCTTGTCTGATGTTTGCTTTGAATGACGGTATCTGAGGGAGGGGGCCTATCTGCCTGCCATGCCATGAATATGTGCATTATTGGCATCGCCTCCAGCCACGCCACAAGCTGTGTGTCAATTAAAATGTGGATCTGGAGAGCAGCAAGCCTGAGCGAGTAAAGAGGTTATTATTTATAAAGCTACTCAAATAGGTGGATGGGCTTCACGTGAGGTGGAAGAGGAACAATCTGACAAAGTCTTCTCTTGACAATAAGAAGACATCCAGGTTCCATAAGAATAGTCCTAGGATTCCTCACTTACAAATGCATGCCCAGGAAACGGCAGTTCCCTGGGATCCCAGGCTTTTAGACAGAAATCACCATTTTCATCTAGCCACAACATCCGCCCTTGCTGCTGACCACTCATAGAGAGCACAAAACGTGGAGCAAACGTCTCCAGCAGCTCAACTGCACTTCGGGGGCTTCTCTTCTTCTATTAGTAGGGCTTTTTTCTGGGATCAGAGGCCAGCATAGCAGAAGGGAAGCCAGCACCTTCAACAGTTGATTTTCCCAGTGACAAGAATCATAGAATGGTTCGGGTTAGAAGTGACCTTAAAGATGATCTAGTTCCACCCCCCCTGCCCTGTGCAGGGACACCTCCCACCAGACCAGGCTGCTCAAAGCCTCATCCAGCCTGGCCTTGAACCCCTCCAGGGATGGGGCAGCCACAGCTTCCCTGGGCAACCTGTGCCAGTGGAGAAGATGTGCTACAGCTTCCCTACTGCCCGTACCATTGCTAGTGCCATGGCAAGGCAGATCCACTGGGAAGAGAGAGGGAAGAGGCTCTCGTCCTTGCTCTCGACAGCTGCAGAAGACACATGCCCGGCTGCTTGAGTACCCTCATGTCCACGCCAGCTGTGTCACCCCACGCATAGCCCAGACCACAGCAAGCTGCAGCCACCCCCAACCACAGGGTGGGAACGCTGGTACCTGTCCATCCTCAGCTGCACCCACCCCTTCGTACTGCAGGGATGGGCAAATTGTAACGGCAGTTTGGGGAGAAAGAGCGAGCCCAGGCAAGAGTTACCCTGCACTGAATTATTTGGGCTGAAATCGGTTTCTTTGTCAGGAGCGGAACGTTCCTTAGTCCATCTGGGAGGGAAGGGAAGATTTCAGCACACCGGCTAACAGTAAAGGATGTTCCATTCAGAAAACGCTTGGAGATTTCATCGCAAAGTGAAGTTAAAACAAAAGACACCCCTGTAAGATACAGTGACAGGAAAAGCGTGTTGAGGAGGAGAGGGAGGGGCTGTGGGAAGCGATGAGAGCAACTGCAGAGGAATTCCAGGGGGACAGGTAGACAGGCAGTCACAAAGTCTGTTAATTATTTAAAAAATAAACTAACATAGAAAAGGACGTCCTGGGGAGGCGGGGGAGGGAGAACCTCAGGGTACCCATCAATTATACACAAACCAGCCCAGGGATACTGCAAATGAGGGTCCTGTGGGCATCCTCATGGAGATGTCAACAGAAGCCAGCCCCATCCCACCACTCATGACACAGCATGGTACCTTCATGACCCTTCATTACCCCTGGTTTTGCAACTTGAGTTGAAATCCACAAGAAACAAAGGAAGGCTTGGCAATGGTCTGTGTTCCTGGAACCACATTTCCACCTGGCACGGCCATGGCAGGCAGTGAACCGGCCAGCTCGGGAGCTTCCCTCCTTAGCTGTGAAACAGTGGCCACAACAAACAGTTGGGTGCTCAGCAGAAGCCAACTGCATCCAGGTTACTGCTGCCAGATCAAGGTAAGCAAAGCTACGAGGCAAAGCTTCCAGGAATTAAATCTGTCCCTCAACAATCAGGTTTCCCAAGTGGATCTTGGATTGATATGTAGTAGCATCTCCAGAGCAGTAGATCCCTAGGTTTTCAATAGGATCAGGTCAGACACACCACTCCTGGGGGCTACACAACATGGTTTTTCTTGGCTGAGCAGCCACCTACACTGCTGGCTTTGAGATCATTCTTTTCAAGAGCTCCATTAACAGACAACAAACAAAACACAAAGTTTAAGTGGCAAAAGTATTTCTTCCCAGTTTTTTTCTTATAATTTGAGCCTTGAATTGATATCCCAATATCTTCAGTAACGCTCTGGTCCACAACGTCTGAAGTTTAAGAGGGGAAGAACCATCTCAGGTTCGGAAGCTGTAATCCTCCATCCCGCATCCACTCACTTCTGTTGTTTCTTGTTATGATGAGAAAATATAAAATACTCACTAGAAACCAAAAGCACTAACTCGCCTTATGCACACCATCAAATAACCATTGAACAATAGCAGCTTTGGCTTACAAATGGGTGAAGCTCGAATTCAAGTTTTCAACCTACAAGCATGAAGACCCATGGCCCATTACAAAACCTTAACCCATTCCGGTCATCCTAACTCCTCCCTACTCCTGGTTAATATATGAATTAATGTCTTTTCTTTGCATTGAGCTCCTCCTTAAAACCTACAGAAACATGCAGCTCACAAGCAAGAGGGGTGATGTGTGTTTGATAGAAACCACCCATATAAATGAAACCACAATTTTTACGATAAATCGGCAAATGGGCAAACACGCAGAAACTGTATCTGCCATAATGATTTATTTAAAATAAACAAACCCAGCTGTGGTAAAATAACGAGTTCCCTGCAAATACACACACAAACTCTGGCTATTTCATTATGAACGTATTAAATCTAGTCCCCCAACTCCAGCTCTTGATGATAATTAAATACACATAACTGTACTGCAGTGAATTTGCTCCTGGTAATTTGCATAGCAGAAAATAATTATTCGGGCAATTAGATATGGTGCAACATACTCCTCCTTTACGTTCTCCAGAAATTTCTTCTGATGTGTTTGCGTCATCCTTTAAGTAGTTAATGAAGGCCCCTTTCCTATTAATAGCATGATGCAGTGGGTTCACGGTGGCTTGGCCTCACGTGTTTGGAGCTCCGCTTCATTTACGTGTTTGGGATAACTTTTGTTGCTAGGGCTGGTGCTGCAAACCTCTTGCTGCCTTTAAACAGCCAGCTCCTTAGCTGAAAGTAGAGCGTTTTCCATTCGTTATTTATTATATTGGTCACTTGTCCAATTGTGCTAGCCTTGTCCAGGGATTAACCAAACAGTGCCAGGGCATCCTTCAGTTCAAGGCAACTAATCAGTTCGTTCCCCTCCTGCCCAGCCTATTTGTCCTGTCGCACACGGGGATGATGCGTCTCTGACCGAGGAGAAAAGTCACAGACCTGCATCCTTTTAGGTGAGACTCCTCATCCCAGACTAAGCTGTGCAGCCCCCAGTCATCAGCAGGAGCGAAGGGAAGGACCGGGCAGAAGAGGAACATCAAGGCGAACAAAGCCACAGAGCAGACCCGCAGGGCTGAGTTTTGTACAGGCAGAAAGCCCACGCTTTTCTTCTCTCAAGGCATTTCTCTTTGAGCGTTGGTCATAAAAGCCTGTGAGAAAGCCTTCTCTCCCTCTTGAGGCTGCTTCCTGAGCTACAGCTGGCCATGCCAGCAGCCTGCCCTGCGTTTCAGCCCCCAGCCTGTGCTAAAAGGCAGGAGGTGCCTCACGTTACTTCCAGCACCTCCTGATCTCCAGAGGGTATCACTGCTCCAGTGACGCTGCTCAAGTGTTTAAAGATGGGAGGCATGTATGATAAATTTTGGTTAATCAAAATAAGTACTTTGATAAATATTTGAGAACTGCTTTGTTGCCAATCCACAGCTTGCAATAAGGGAAGAGAGTCCGGGGAAGTGTCAGAGACAAAATAAACTTATCTGAGAGGTGAGACCATCGCCATGGGTAGCTTCTCTCCCTGCCCCAACAGCTCCTGGTCCTCGATTCCTCGCAGCCTCCGAGCAGTTTCTGCTGCCACCGCTCTTGCCCCACTGCCCTGCGCTGCTCCAGCTCCCCTCAGCTCTCACCCAAAGCCATTTCTCTCCCTCCCTGAGCAACCCTCCCTTTTTGTTGTCCCTCATGCTGTGACTTTAACTGAGGTTTAGTCTACTTGCACGGACTGGTGAGAGAAAAGATGGCCCAGGAGCAAGAGCGATTGCCTGGGCAAGGGAGCGATTGCCTGGGCAAGGGAGCGATTGCCTGGGCAAGGGAGCGATTGCCTGGGCAAGGGAGAGTCACATTCGCTTCTCCCCTCTGCCAGTGACTTCTCATCCAGCCATGGGCATGCTACTTCACCTTTTCTTGTCCACCACTGCCTTCTTCAAAGTACTGTTCAGACATATCCATTACAGGCTGGAAACACTCAGAGCATGATGTTAGCCACCAGCCACTACAGAAAATCTTGCCCGTTACGGCTGGATGTTTATCCTTAGGTGAAATGGCAACTCTACCAACATCCAGAGTCGGACTCTGTGTCCTTCAGCAGATGGTGGGGTTCACCCTCCCTTCCCGAGGGTCATGGTCATCACTGCAGTCCGACCCCGCTCACTGCAGCGGTGCTGCAGCTCTCCGACACCCCCCCCCAAGCCCACCTGGAGGTCAGGCAGAGCAGGACGGGGGGGGAAATGGCCACCCAATGCTCTCCAGCACTGAGACCCGCTGGCTGCTGCTGGGGTGTGAAAAGGAAGGGGGAACACGCAACAAAAGACAAGAATAAAGACTTACAGTCCGGAGCACAATTAGGAAGAACGTACCCCTTTTTCTCAGGGTTAGTCTTTTTTTTCTTTTTTCTCTTTTTGGCCTGGCTCACGGCTGCCTGCAGCTCCCTTTGCTGGTTGCCTAGCAGGGCTAGCATTCATGGCAATGTGAGGTACACCATGGAAGATCCCTGGAAGCAGCCTGCTATTTCCTACCCAGATGCCTTTTATTTCGGTCAGTGTCCTTGCTCGTAGAGCAACAATAGCACTTTATTTCCATGGCACTCATCTTCAGATCATCTAGTGACAACTTTGCCTTACCTTCAGCTGTGTTGTGCCCTAGGTGAATACCACGTACAAAATAATTCAAAACAAATCAAGGAAGGCTAAACTTGTTAATCCTCCCATTCTGCAAGGCCAAAGGGTTATTTTACAAAGCGCAAACGCTCAGGCTACACAGTTCTGCTCAAGTGCCCTGTAACAGTCAAGAACAGCTGAAGCAATTAGCAATGGCCCATCTCCTCCAAAAGGCACTAACTCCAGGGAAGGAATCAATAGGAAAACCTTACAATACAAAGCCCTTAGCTCAAGACACGTTTTAGGGATAAAGCTTTTAAAAGGCAGGGGATAAGGTGCTAGACATAGGCAACGGCTGTACTCTATCCTTGCATATTTGACCTTGGGTTCCCGTGTGTAAAATGTAATATAATGATATTTGTTTCCTTCAAAAGTCATCTGAAGTCCACTGACAAAACAGGCCAAATAAGAACTATATATCTCAGTTATTTATACCATCCTTTTATTTAAGGGAATAATTTTAACCCTGGTAGACGTACCAGAACAGACACAGGAAAAAAATGCTTCTACAAACTTCCAACTGCAAGCACCGCAGGTGCAGGAGTTCTGGCTGGAGTTGAACCTGGTTAGTTTTTGAATGGGATTTGTGACATATCCACGTGTCCAGGCAGGAGGTTCAGTTTGCTGACTCCTGCAGTCCCACATCTCTAAAAACCGCACTCTTTACAAACTGGAAAGGGAAAATGTTCTCATGCACTCACTGGATGGAGAGTCAGTTCAACCTCTCCAACACACTGCATGTATTCTTGTTAACAGGATTTCAGTGCAGGTTTCCAAAATATTGTCTGAAAGCTGAAGCCTACCCAGAGCTTTCCAATTTAGAGATTTCACCTTCACAATTCTGTATTTCACCTGAGAACATGCTTGTGATTTGTTTATGCCTTTCACCATCACATGAGCACCTAACACTTCAGTCACGTAAAGAGCTAAGAACAGGACTTAGAAAGATATTCTCATTATAAAACTGATTTATTGTTTACTCTCACAGGCCTCAGTTGTTACTTCCACTGAAGTCAATGGGAGTTTTGCCATCAACTTCAACGGGGTGGAGCAGAGCCAGGGACTTTTGTCTGTTAATTCCTCGTGGATCATTTACAGCTTTCCAAGCACCACGGCAAAAATAAACTTCAGATTTTTAAAAAACCACACGCACACACAACAAAAAACAACTGGAGTTAAAATGTGTAAAAATACCCAAAGAGAACCACTGGCATAATATCCCTACAGTATTTCAGAATGGCTCATTATTTACTCATTAAGTCAGTAAACAACAGCTCCATTTTTCAGGATCAGCAGCCTGTGGATTTCTCTCATCCGGGATCAAACGATCCACAATTCCAGGTTCGTAATGTGCTCTTGAATATAGAACAAGTTTCAATATAATGAGCTGGGCTCAGGGCAGAGAGACGTGGCCAAAAGTGAGCTTAATAAGTGACATTGCTCTGGAGATGCCAGGCAAAGACATCTGCACTTGGGAGGGGAATATCTCTGCCCCTACCTCTCTGGTGCACTTCAGTTGGCCAACTCTAGATGCCCAAGGTCTTGATGAGAGAGCGCGAGCAGGCTACTGGGGACAACCAGCCACATTAAGTCAGATATTCAGCAAGCCAAAAAAAAAGGGAGAAAGGGTGAAAACTCGCGCACCCTTGATTTCTTCCACTTCTAATGTGCCTCTCCTATCTCAAATAGCACAGTGACAAAAGTCAACGTTAGGATAGAGCTTGACCATTTTTGCACCACGTTGCCACATATTTTCAGGCAGAACTCTTTTGAAACTAAATATTTTCCTTGCAGGAGCATGCGAAGCGTCGCTCTCTTGCAAACTTCCACCACCCAGCCGCTCAAAGAGTCAAAAACTGCAGCCCTGAACTAAACCGGGGCAATGCTCTTGGATGAACCTCCACCATCTTGCAAAAACGATTCTCATGTCAACTGCTTGGGAAAAGCAGGGCTGACAAAGGCGAGCTGAAAGCCTGGGGCTTGAATTGAAACTATAAAAGGAACAAAAGTAGCAGCAACAAAACTCTACTGGACTCCTTTGGCACCCAAGGAGGAAGCTTAAAATACAGCCAGAGTCTCTCAGCTTTTTTCCCCCCTATCTTCGTCTAAAAAGAAAAAAAAAAAAAGAAAGAAAGAAAGAGAAAAAAAAAAGACAGCTCTCGGAAACAATCTCTTTCTGTGTAAGCTGTTGCCAGAGTCTGAGAGAATAAGCCAGCATTTCTGTGCCAGCCGATTCACATGGCCAGGTGAAAAGAAACTCATTCCTTTGCAGCCTGTGCTGCCCCACACAACATCTGCTGAGAAAGTGGGATGGGAGCCACCAAAAAGGGGAGAAGAGAAGAGCCGAGGCCTTCAGGTTAGAAGGGCAGCCTGTTCCCACCAGGGAGCCCCTCTTTCACTTGCAGACAACTGCTGCATTTGACATTTCAATGGGAACTGAGGCAGAGCAGGAGGGAGGGTGATGGAGGAGGGGGAGGTGGGAGAGAGCACATAAAGGCACCGGAGTGAGAAAAGAGAGGGGACAAAAATTCTGCATCGCTTTCATTCCTGCTTTCGTGGTTTTTTTCCCCATAATACGACAGTCGGGAGAAAGAGGAGAGTTTGTTTTAAAATCCGACAGGCAGAGGGTTGATGCTGTTAAAAACTTCTTCGGGATGAATCAATTTTATGGGGCTTACAGGGCGAAATTCTTTATTTTTTGTCATCCCCTCTTTTTGTTTGTGTTTTCAATGAGAAGGAAAAAGGATTTCCATAAAATAAACAAAAAGAATGAATAGCAGCAAACCCTGCCATGGGCACCAACAGTGGATGCTTTTAGAAAAGTTACACGAATATTGTTCCAGCGTTCAGCATTGTCTGAGGGTTCGACACAGACACATTCATCCTGGGGAGTAATTCTGCAGCCCCGATCACTTCATACAAGCTCCTCAATGAGAGCTGCATGCTTTTTAAAATCTGCTTTATAGGAACTTTCATCCAAACACATCAGAGTATTTTGTGAAGGCTTCAAAGCAGCCCTGTGCCATAAAAGGGTATTATCTCCATTTTACAGAACAGGAAACTGAGGCCCAAAGGGAATCACAGAGACAGCATCCAGCAATGAATCACTGGCGAAGCCTGGAATAAAACCGGTTCCCTGGAGCACCCCGCTCATCTGCAGCAAATGCAGAAGTGGCCTTGGCTAAGTGAGAGTCTCCCCACTGGGTTTTATGTCAAGCCCAAATATGCAAATCAAAAATAATACAAACAAGGCTCAAAAGAAAACAAGGCATTCATATCTACAGCCAATAGACACGGATTCATAGTCGTGACAGTCCACGTTCCGGGAAGCATGGAGGAACCTTTCAGCATTAGGTGAGGAGGTAAGTGAATGGTTTAGGTGGGAAGATGATAGAGGAGAGCCCAGGAACCGCTTCCTTGAAGGCAGCGCAGGAAGGTTTGGGGTCTCTTTAGAAGACTGAGGAGCAACTTGGGTTCACCTTCCACAAATCAAAATGGGAAAAGACACATTACACCCATGGCCACTTTAGGTTTCTTTCTTTCTCAGGAAGGATTCCCATTAATTCCCCTCACGGTCAGTAAGGGAGGCAAACAACCAAAAAGCTTGCAAGATTAACACCACACTCAACATTCAGTTCACACCACCCGACAGTCAGGCGTGCCTTGCTATTTGCTTGGGACCAGGGTCACACACAGAAGAGAATCTCCATAAAACCCTGGGCATCTGAGCTATAACTCAGGAGTGAGGATTAAGAGGTTAAGCAGCTTCATGTTCAGCTGGAATCAGACTAGAAAGAGTTCAGCATCACTTAGCCCTTTGTTTGTCAAAAATTGCCAATCTTTGATCCTTCTTGACTGCTGTGACTCAATATTACTTCCTTACTGTCTCTGCTCCTCACTACACACATACACACAAATCAGTGGGTTCCTGGCTAATAGGACAGTTTGTACTGGGACAGATTTAAGGGTGATCAAAGGAAGCCACAGGTGCTTCTCGGTAACACTGGTCAGTGTGGGCATGCATCACGTCACGATGAGAAAGTGCAACCTGCACCTTCTTCCTACCAACCCAGCCTCATGGCTCTACCCAGGGCTCTCCAGCCTCCACCATATCCATTTTCACTGTTACACAGAACGAGCAACCACAAGCATTTGGGCCTAAAAATCCATAGGCTCCATCAGAAGACATGGAGAGAACTTACTAAATGATTTTGGAGCTGTTTGGGGCAGGGTGTGTGTTTTGTTTCAAGTCAGAAGACTGTCTACAAACATACATTTCTGCCACTGGCAAAAAATAAATGAAATCTCTATCGATGTTTCTTCATCTTTGCAAGTTAAAGCATGTTTTAAAGGGATCCAGGAGCTTGTGTGCAATATGTATTTTGTGTATTTGTCACACCCGCAGCAAGTGCAGCCCCATGGCATAGCAGGTATCAGAGCCTGGCGCAATCCTAAAACCTATCACACTTGGAGGAAATGGCAAACACTTTCCACTCCACCTTTTCCTTCCCCAAACCCCCAACAAGAGCAAAAGGGAGTTTACTTCTGCTGGAAAGAAGCCTCGTGCATTCTCCAAAACTGCAGGGAAAGCTTCATCCCACCTTCTGAAAACTCCCATTTTTACACTGGAAGAACATTTGAGAGTAAGATCTCATAGCTTTTTCCACGGACCAAAATAGGGAGTGCTCCCAAGGATAGGAGGATTTGCTGCCTGTCCAGACTCACCGTCAAAGTCCGGTGTGTGGGAGCATCCCAAGGGGTCAATCTGGATGAGTGCGGGGCGATCCAGGCTGTGCTGTACCACCAACTCACCCACTGCCAGGGTGATGCTGGATTTTCAGCAAAGAGCTGTTGGCACCTCTGAACTGCACGGCTCTATTTTCCATCTGCAAAACAGCAATAAAAACCGCACACGTGAGCTAAGCACATTGAAACCCTGCGTGGAAGACCAAGCTGCAAAGTGCTCGTAAGAGGTTAAATCCCTTCCTGGTGCCGCAGAGCCAGCTGTCAGGGAGCAAACAGCAACAGATAGAGAGGGTTTTATTTTTTTTCTTATTTAACTATAATAAAGTTGCCCTTATTATTGCAGTGTTGGCAACAGTAATGTAAGTTAAGGAACTTTCCTATATCATGGTTTATCCCCTCTCCGTCCTTTAATCCCCAGGAGAATTAGCTAATTGAGTGACAACAGAGCAGAGCCAACAAGGCTCTCGCATCCTCTGCAGCAGGTGACAAGGACACGTCCATCCACCTCTTTCCCTATGGGACTAAATCCACCTCCCCATGCCGAGTGCTGAGAGGTTTCACCGTTTTGGCTGCCACGTTTTATAACACATACTCAGAGAGCAGATATCTATGGGGTACCAGTGAGTAATGCGCTGGCTGCTATCTGCCTCGCTGAAAGGGTGATAAGAGTCAGTGGGAGATAGTCCCGCTTCCCAAATTAGATAATTAAACCATCAGGCCCTTGGCAAAATAACACCACAAGCTCCTCCCCACCATCACCTTTCTACTCGCAGACAAGTGCCAAACATTGATAACACAACTGCAGCATCAGTTCCTGGTCTTTAAAAAGTCATGGCCCACACAGACAAGAGCATGAAATTGGTTTAGATTCAATGTGACTTTTTCCCTTAAAAATCTCTTTTGAATGAGCTTTGAGTTTTCTCCTTGTTGCTGGGCTAGAAATGGGTCTTAAAAGCAAAAACATGATCAAGAGAGAAGCTGCTGTTCCTACGGCGGTTGGACTTCAACAAAATCTTTCAATTTGCAGGAAAGGTACAACTTTTTCCCAGCCAAGAGATACAGTGACAACGTGTGTCTGTCAAAAGCATTCCTTAGGCGAAGTGAGGCGTCTTCTCTGCCCTTGGCTCAAGCCAAGATTTTTAAGCTCTAGTTCATACACGTTCCCCCCAAAATAACTGCCTCAGAGTCACAGTAGTGTTTAAAGTCACAGTATTGTTTTAGCTCAAAGCGCTGTTTGATGCTGAGTTTGCTCTGCTGCAGCAGTCGATCCATGTATTCACACTGCCCAACTGGTACTGGCCCATAACTTCTGGCAGAAGCGGGGCAGGTACCTCAGTGGGTGATGAGGAGAAGCAGTGATACCTGGGACCCATTGCTGCCATTCGCTTCAGGGCACCAGAGCCAAGCTCCTGAGATGTTTGGCCCCTACTTTGAAATCCCTCCCAGTACCCATGGTAGGGGTTGGCCCCAGTTGCACCAGTCAGCAGGTCAGGTGGGGACCTCAGATGGTTCAGGCTGGTCGGCATGGGCACTGCACGGCGATGAGGAAGTCTTGGTTATGTCCACAGTGCTGTCCCCAGAACCCTCTCCCACAGCAAGGAACTTAGAGATGCCTCAAGTGAGCACTGAGATGGGGCAGAAAAAAAAAAAAAAAAACAAAAAAACCAAAACAACCTGGAAACCTCTTGTAGAGAATGGAAAATCATTAGGAACTTATCACTGAAGTGACTCTTTGGATTCGGCATTTTGGTGCTCTGTGCACTTCATGTCCCTCACCAACTTTATTTGCCTTGGGTGTGAACTACTGTAGATCTACACCTCCCCAAAACAACGGAGATGAAAGATGCGGGGTTCAGAAGTAGCTGAAGACCAAGGTGACCACAAAGTTGAGATCAGACTTCAGCCAAACCTTCCTGCAAGCACTGGAGCATGTGTTACACTGCAGCTCTGGTATTTGCAAGCTCCTGGAGTGAGGACCATTTTTGTACAGCATTTCACACCAGCTTAGCACCATTTAATTTTCCATCCCAAAAGGACAGTCTGGTTTGCCAGGTTAACGCTGGGCAGGACAATGCCATTCAGAGACCCATGAGCTGCAAGTGCTGAATTTGGAGCCTTCTCCACCTACCGCTACCCAGTCACATTATGAGAAATGAAGAAAAAAAACGTATCAGAGAATAAATTTTAAATAAAAAATATAATGACGTCATTTGTAAGATATACGTGGGTAACTTACCTGCTTGCTGTTACAATTAGCAATTTTTTTTCAACTGAATTTAAAGCAGATGAAAGCCCTGAAGGCTAAAGTCTGCTAACTTCACCCCCCACCTACCCACCAGTTCCACAAATAAATCTTGTGGGTTTGGAAATAGCTCCTTCCCCACCTCTAACCACAGGCTTGACAGTCCCCGCCAAGCCTCTCTATGCCATTAATTTCTGGATCTTTCATAGACATACAAATATGCATACATACACGCACACACACGGAGAGCTGCCCACTTAGAAACGTGACAGGTAAAATTATTCCCTCCTTCTCCAGCCCTCCTAATTGCCTCCCCTGGGCTCTTGCAAAGTGTAAACGTCACTGCCTAAATATTAAGTTCATGCAATGTCACCGTTATGCCTTTCATTAAAGCAATAGCTGTCTCAGAGCTCAGCGTATACGTTACTTCCAATTTCACTGTCAGGACCCACATGTAGAGTGCGACTTTCCAGCCCGCCTTTAAATCATTATGCCAATTTCCCACAGTTACTTAAAGATAATTTTCTCAGGAACCACTTGAAAGACGATGGTGATGTTTTTTAAAAAGCAAAACTATTTTTTTTTTCCTAAAACACGTGCGTGCATAGATCTGCTTTCTCTTGACAATTTTCTCAGAAACTGTTGGTAATTCAAGACCTCATTTATCCAATATCATCAAAATCGAGTCACGATTTAAGGGTTGTAAGAAAGTTAACAATATTTACCATCTTAAATCTCCACTGCTGGAGGCTTGCGATCACTCCATAGTCTCTGTATTTTTAAATCTCTTTTTCTTTTAAACAAAACTGAATTTCACAGTAGATTTTCAAAAGTGAATTTTCCTGTCACAGAAGGACCTTCTCCACAAGCTGCTGTTATGTCGCCCAAAATTCAGATGAAGGAATATGCCACCTGCAAGGAACAATGATTTTAATTGGATTGCAGTAACTATCAAGAGATAAATAAGCAAAGATAATTAGTGCCAGCAGTTCCCTGTTTGCACATTGGGACCTGTAACACTTGCTCCTGAGTTCAGGATGCAAAGCAGCTCTCCCCAAAGACCTTTTGAGCCCCATCCCCAGAAACGATGGGACCTTATTCAGTGGTCCGCAGGCAGACAGAAGAAGCTGCATGAGAACTGAACCTAGTGAGAGAAAGCTCCAAAATGGAAAAGAATTATAAATCTGACTGCCGCTAGCTGTGGGTTACTCAGAAAACAGCAGCGCCAAAGCAAGATTTATTCTGTTAATGCACAAAAAATTTCTGTAGCCTGATAATTAGCAACAAAGCAAATTAACAAACAGAATTAAATGACTGATTTATAACACAATGAACTGTCTTCAAATCATGTGGATTAATAAGAAGTAGGGAGCAACGTGCTAATTGTTTTTTACTTTTTTTAAAATTGCAGACATTAGAAACAAAGTGTGAAAACCCAGATGCTTAAACCTGGGCTCCTGAGTGTGTATTTGGGCATCTAAAGTCCGTGTTCTCATTGTCAAAATGTTCTCAACAGCTCAGCAGCTTTGGAAACCAGACCATACTGTTTGTACCTAATCAAGGATTTTCGAAGCGTGAGATTTGAAAGGGTATGACTAGAAATGCTGGAAATGAACCACTAAAACATCATAAAGCACCCACTGACTTCCCCATTGATTTCTTTCAACAGTCGGATCTGTCGGTTACAGATTGAACAGGGAGTCAATAATTCCCATTTCTATTTCCAACTCCATCAATAAGAATATTCGGGAGCATTTCTTCCAGGAAAGACCATCTTCAAGTCCTTCCATATGAGATATCAATTTGTCAATGTTGGCTTGTGTCATTGAGGTCTTTGCATTAGTAAGGTAAAGGCAGGATCCCCAGGAGCTCCGTGCACAGGCTGGCTGCCAGGACAGTTGTTTTCCAGCACCCACCACCACCCAGCTTGGCCGTGGGGGATTCATAGAGCCCCCCTGTGCTCACGCTGTCACAGGCCAGGCTGCACCACCCTCTTTCAGACCATAAACCAGCACTTTGGTGACTGCATCACATCAGTTAGGGGACAAACACATCTAGTAAGACCAGCTGCTACATCTGTAATAGGTAGCTATGAAGTTATATTTCCCCTTCGCATAAAACGCACAGCCCTCATCCAAGAATATGGAAGCACTTTTGCTCCCCCCCCGACAAAATACCTCAACCCAGTCAAAGGCGCAGGTATGCGTACATCTATTCCAGCTGTGGGCTGTATCTGCAAATTAAATACCATTTTTTCTGGGTCTGACAGAAGAAGGAGCTGGAGAAAAATGTGTCAAAGGGGAAAAAAAAAAAAAACAACCAACAGTCAGGCAAGGGCTAGTAACTGCAGCTGATTCCCACACAGGTGTCTTATTTCCCCTGAGGGCCACCTCTTGCTCTTTGCCCCCCACACACACCCCAGATGCTACAACTCAAGAGGCAGCGGGATGGGTTAATGCACCGACTGGAGCAATCCACGCTCTCCCTCTCTCCTTCCTTCCCCCTCCTCTTCCTCCCGCTAGCAGAGGCAGGCCAGCCACTGACATGCCCGCAGCCACCGAGGGGTTCACAGTCACTTGCGTCCAACACACCTCACTCCTCTCCCCATCCCCAACTGCATAATGATGCTTAAAATACCCCCAGATGATGATTTTCAGTGAACAAAATGATGGGCGCTTGCAGGACATGGCAATTAGTAGGTTACCCCCCGACCAGGGGTAATGAAGGAAGGAGACGCCCAGCATGGGGAAGGGAAGGCAGAAGTGAGAACAGGAATTTCAGCCTCAGGTGTTCAAGCACTTTGGGGTAAAAAACCCCCTCCTTGCCCTAAGCATCTGGAGCTTTGGAGAAGGTACGATTATAGAGATAAAGGGAGAGACACAGCTAGATCCAACGTGTCTGTACTTGCTCCTTTTTTGTAAGCACCAGGGGAGCAGAAACCTTTTTGCAAGTTGGTCCCCATCCCCCAGCAGAGGTTTTCCCTTCCCGTAGTGCTGCAGTCACAAGTTGTCCGCACTGTCATCCCCAGCCCCACCAAACCGGGACAAACTGCTAAGGCACCTTCAACAGAGAGGCTTTTTGTAGAAATGGCTCTGGACTATGTCCTTCCCTTCCCTTTTCGAAAGGAAGAGACAGAGCCGCGCACTGATTTGGAAAAGCAGAGGCCCCCAAAAAAACAGCTAACTGCTTTGGGTTAGTAATGTGGAAACAGGAGCCCGGCCAGCTCTTACAAAATACACTTTTGACACTGATCTCCCAAACAGGAACAGACTTGTTTTGGCTGTACGTACGTGTACACACACCCACACGCACAGATGCGAGAGGAAAACTCAGATCTTCTGGGCTCCAGCCACCAGCACTAACCCAGCCTCCACCACTACAACCCTCCGCTGCACCCGGCGCAGGATCAGCTCCAGACCATGCTTGGAGACCAAGAGACCAAACTGCTGGTCCTGCCACCAACCTTGAAGGGGACCTGCCCCGACAGGCTGCAAATGCTGGTAGGACCTGGAAAAGTAGGGAGGGGGAGATGAGAGTCTACATCCATCAAACGAGGCAGCTAAATGGATCGCCCTTTCCAAGAGCTGCGAGCGCTCCAAGTGCAAATCTTTCTGAGTTTGTGACAATAAATTCCCCCCCCCATCCTATTAATAAAATATAATAGCAATTCTGAGTATAATGGCCTATTATCTAAAGCCTTAAAATGACAGAGCAATCAAAAGGAAGGTGAAATATAGGGCTGGGGGAATCAGTTCTGGGGTGTTTGCAGCCTCCCTGCATGGCACACAAGCAGAGCACGACAGATTTAATGGTTTCTCAGACAGAAAAACACCACCAAGAGGAGCTTAGATTTTTAAAAACCTATCAAATCCACATTTTTAAATTGTCCTCGGTGAACATATGTCAATTGTTTGCGCAGCTCAGAAAGATTACCGTGATCTGCCACCTCAGCCTGCAGCAGAGACAGTACTAGTAGAGCAGGTGGGGAACACCGTTTTTTAATATTTTGCCCCATAGAAGACACATAAAAAAACTAAATGGAACTAAAGGCTTAAATAGGTTTTGAGACCAAAAATTACAGCTGACGTTTTGGTTCTCACTGGGGTGGGGTTTTTGTGGAAGCAAATTATGGCCAAGTCTACATTTTATTTTTTAATTTTTGCTACTTTTTTTAGGAATTTTAAATTGAAGAAACGTGGTCAAAAAAGTCAATGCTTCTATTCTTTTCCTGTCTCTTCTAATGATGCCATAAAGCTTCCTTCTTCCCTTATCTTTTGGCTTTCTCTCATCATTATCCAAAGGTTGAGTTCTCCAGAACACTGTTCTACTCAGTTATACAGCCACTAACACAAAAAACACCTACCTCTGATCCCTCTCTTGCATCCAGCCACTAATGCAAAAACTGCTTATGACTTAATGAAGCTCCTCCACGCTTCATTAGCTTTTATCGGTATGGAAATCAGGATTCGTTCTGAGTTCTGCAGACCCGTCACTGGAGATGGGAAGTTTCTGTCTTTCTCGGTGTCATTGGGCTTGTTGCCATCAATTTCGGGGGTGTCAGAAATGTCACCCACGGAGGTTTTCAGCGATAGGCTGCTGATCCTGATCCAGCCCCAATTAGCAGCCACCTGATAATTGTTGACATTGGAGAGCTATGAAGTAAATTGGGGGCCTTGATCCAATGGACCGTAAAAATAAATAATAACCATAAAACTACGTCTGCACTATAAAATCTCACACAACAACTGCCAGTAATGATTCCTGCTATTTATATACGCTACCTGACTGGGGAGGGCTCTGCGCCTCTATACGTAACAGAATCTGCCTTGGCCATCTTTAGGAGCAGGTGAAGGGCTGAGCCGGCAGCAAATCCGCACAATTATCCTGCCTTGCCCCTAACATAACCCAAACCAGGGCTGAGATGTTGTGGCTAGATCACCAGTTGTATCTCTGCCCACGTGGCCTTTCTAAAAGGCAGGTTTCAAGGACTTTTACAGAGTTCCAGGAGTCATATTCAGCGCCTCCTCAAGCCCTAAGTGACCTTTAAAATGTGGTGGTAAACCCATGGAATATCTTAAAATTTGCTTTTAGCACATCTCTGAAATAAAACACAACCCCACTCAAACAGAGTTTTGCTTTGATTCACCTTTCCCATCGCCTCATCTTCACTGTTGCTTTAGCATGTATAAATACATTTTAAAAGAATGCATCTGCCAAAATAATTTCCAAATCAGAACCTCCTGAGCTATAATTGCTTTTTCCCAGAAAGCAGTACATGACAACTCACTTGAGTCAACCTGGGCTTGTAAAAATCATTGTGATCTTTGCCAAACCCTGGCTGTAGCTGGTTCTTAATAAACCACCAGGCAGGGAACAACTTAATACCGATTTAAAAACCTCAGTGCTGAAAACCATGGAAATCTGGTCTTCTCTTAGCAGCTCTTCTGCCGACTCTGTGCCATTCAGTAGGACTGAGGCACCAGAAAGGCTTTTAATGGTTTATTCAGGGTCCAGTCCTGCACACCTTTGCACATCAAACTCCCACTGGCTTTGGACTGCAGAGGAAAAGCCTGAAAGTTTTCTTCGTGCTACTCTAGCTTGTACAAAAAAGAAATTTTAATGCTTTCCTACCTCAACCAAGCTTAATACATCAATCTTTGCAAAGAGCTGCGAGATCCCTACATAGAAGATGACAGAGTATAAAGTTATCATTCGCAAACAGCCTATTGATGTTTTCTCCAGAGCAGCCAAATTAATACAATCCCAAGTCCTTGCCCATGTTCTACGTAATTAATTCAACACTCAGATGACATTTCATTTAATCAAGACATATCATATCTTCTCTTTCAGCTGAAAGAAACACTGAAGTTCTAATGAAAACAGGTCGATATATCAACCACCAGCAATTTTTCTCTGGATTTCTGCTGGTCCCGGGAAGCCAAAAAAAAAGAGCTGATGCTTTCCCTTCTTGATCTGCTTGCTCCTTGTTTGATATTCTCAGTGATACGACAGTTAAAAGGCAGTGTATTTGTCAGAATAGAGAAGTTTTTCCATTTTTATTGCATTTCTTCACAGCAAAATTGGTTGCAAATTTTTCCACCCACCCCACCTCCCCCAACTGAAAGTGTGTTTTCATGTAAATAAAGAGTAGAATTGTCAAAGGGGGTCTGACCTTCTGGTCCCGCATCCTGACTCCGATGGGGATCGGCCCCAGCTGTTTCAGGGGAGGTTTGTTCCCAAGCCCCTTCTGTAACGAGCCAGTTTGCATCCTGAAACAGGAGGGCTTTCCCTCCCCTCCAAGCCTTTGGGAGGGAATTTGCAGCTTTCCAACTTAATGATTTTACATTTTGCAAAAAAAAAAAAAAAATCCCAAATATTTTACATGGTGCTTTCAAAAAGATGTCGCAGTTAATAAGGAGTCACCTTCTCTGGGCAGCAAAAGAGCTTGCTTTTGCACCCCCAAAACATTTACAGCCTTCTGGGATGCTTAACCGAGCAAAGCTTCACGCTGTAGCAGATACATCTATATTCACCGTGTCTTGGGCAAGATTTCATGAGATAAGTTTGGCTGCCTTCATATCATAGGTAAAATATCGCAGCCCCTTTCCCGGGGGGGTTGCTGGAATTGCCATTCTGGTTTCTAATGAGGGAAGGAACTGGAAGACTCTAAACTTACAACTTTGTCCCCTTTGTGTAAATCAAAGCACAGCTGCAAGATTTGGGAAGAGAAAAAAAAGTGAGGCGGAAAAAAAGAGAACAAACCTCCCACCACACACATCCAAAATATAAATACTCCTGGCTAGTAAATGTCACTTGACACTCTCACATCAAACCTGTCATCAGCTCGAGCGTTTAAAGGAAAAACACTGCTGGGGCTGGGTTCACAAATCCGTCCCTCATCCTAATTTACAAGTAACCCTTCTATATTAATTATTCCTAAGTATGCCGCAATGACACATTAAATTTGCATGCAAAAGCCTAGTTAAAGCCTGAACAAGCCAAGACCTCTGAGAAAGCCCTGCACGTAAGAGAAATGTATTGTTTTAAATAACTACCCACTGCTGAGCTGGGGCACGGAACGTATTTGGAAGCAGTAAAACCACTGGAGAGAAACAAGAATATTTTGAAAACAGTATGTTGGAGTCCTGCTAACATTGGAACAAATGAACAGACGTACATTAAGGTTGGTATAAGGTGTTTTGAGTGTGGGGGTTTTTTAACCAAATAAATGCAATTATATATTTGCCTAGTCTGCTGATCCCTGCAGATGGGAGTTATCCCTGCCTTGGTCACAGCTGTATCAGACACGTGAAAAATGCAGGTAGCACAAACCATTCCAGTTCCCCCGAGGCCAAGTGGTTGCAGGGACGATCCATAGTTCAGTGAAGCTCTAAATCAAGTTAGCAAGCATCGTCCCTCTTGCTATTTGCATGGACCTTCCCACAGCCCATCAGCCTGGTTTTACCTCCTAACAGATACCATCGATGCTAAGCAAATTGCTTGCGTAATTATGCATATTTGCACAGTGCCGTCAGTTGCAGCTGATGTCACTTGCTGATTATCTTTCTCCTAATTTTTTTCATCAATGGAAGCTTGGTTTTTTTATTTGTGACTCATTCTGTAGCATTTATTATATGCTGTGCTGTGCCAGGTGTACTTTTAACACTTGCTTTATTGCCACAGACGTGTTGTTTCAGATGGGGTGGGAAAGGTGTCTGTCTGAATCCACCCTTCCCACCCCATGGAATGCTGTTATTAATTATAATTTATGTGTCATAATAATCACATGATATTATGATTTATAAAGCCATCAGTCATCCACATAGCAGTTATAAAAGGATCAAATCTTATCACATCCTGATTAATCGGAGTTCAGTGTATTTTAGGTTTCCCATAATCAGCTGGCAAAGGCTTGCTTTCAAGCAGGATGCTGCTTATGTTTGGATTAGTAATGAACAAACATCAGGAGCCCATAGGAGAAATATAGGGAGAATCAATTCTCCAGGAAATGGAGTGATCCCAGAGCAAATTGTTTGTCCTTAGTGCTGCCACTGAAAGCAGCCATGCAGAGGCAAGACCCAACTGCTCATCACGTCAGACCAGCCATGCAAAAAATGGGATAACATACCAATTTGGCCTCAACATAGCATCCACCTTTGGGCATGCTACCACAAAGATGCTTCCCCAGGGCACGAAACCAGAGGTTCATATATAGGAGCTACCCAAGGAATGGGTTGGCAGGGGATGGGGAAGGACCTGCGGTCTGTATTTCATGAGATGATCTCCAAGATGGGCTGCAGGAGACGGGGGGCTGATGAGATCTACCACCAGGTAGAGCTTCACCCAAACAACGACAATTTGGAAAGAAGGTGAGGGATGAAGGAGCCTGGCTCTGGCCCATCACAAGCTGCATGTCTTGCCGATTCCCATCCCACTTTTTTAGCCTTCAGAAATGAAAACACGGTGTGAAAAGCCGAAGTGTGACAATGAGGAGATGCTCCGAAGCTGCAGACTAGGCTTCAAAAGCAAGCAGTGGCTGAAAGCCAGGCTATACCTGCAGCTCATGGGCAACAATAGACTCGATTCTCTGGGGACTGAAGAGGACACAAAGCCTTTGACCTGCAGGTCACTGATGCAAAATCCAGACGGATCTTGTGAATGATCAAAAGTGGTTCCTGCCTGGCTGTTGGTTCCATCTTTAAATAGAATAAATAGGAAAGTCTCAGTCCGACTCCTAACTGCTGACAGCCTGACAGCCGCCTGTCAGAGATCAACAGCCCGATTTCCAGCGGCAGCCCCGCACCTTTGAGAAGAGCAAAACCTGCAGTTCCAAGAGAGGGACAGGCCGGGGTCACCACACCCCAGCTCACTGCAACCATCAGCAGCCACAGCCACGAAATACTTTCCCTGGAACCAGCTTAATATCTACAGTAGAAGCCTGAAATGCATCATTATAATCCTAAGGGAAATAAATACAGGGAAAAACCCCATATCTAGTGAAGGTGGAGCAGGACTGGGAAGACGGGAGGATGTTTGCACAGTCCCAATCCACAGTACATAAGCCTTCATCTTTCAACATCATCAAGTTGGATCCTCCAGCGCTCACTTAAATACAATCATAGAATTATTTAAGTTGGAAGAGATCTTTAAGATCATCAAGTCCAACCGTCAATAAGGGATATAAGGTGCTGGCTGTGTCCTGAGAACTTGGATTCTCCATGAATATCACAAATGTAGGGCTTTTTGCAATAAGCGTATACATCTGCTGCTTACAGTTATTCTGAAACCCGAGGAAGAAAAACCCCGGCTGCTCTCCCAGCACGACCATGACTCATCCTTCAGAGAAAGACGTGGACAATTAAGAGCATCTGTCAGTAAAGCCAGTGACAAATGACTCTCTCATGGCTCTGAACACACACACACACTTTGGTCCACAGCTTTGGCAACTCTGGAGTGTTTGGGAAATATATTACTCCGCAGCAGCCTTCCCCCAGCTTGTTTACCTGGCAAGTATGCTTAATAATGAGCCCGTTAAAAAGGCCATGGTTAGAGCACTCCTGGTCTGTCGAGCAATCAGGCTGAATTATAGCCTTCATCATTAACTTTTGGGGAGGGGGGAAGAAGGGCAGGTTTAAATTAAAAGCAAAACCAGAGTTCGTTAGGCACGTAGTAAGTGGAGAATAAAGACAAAGGCACCCAGTTCCTCCCTATAACCTGGGACCAAGGGATAGGGGGTCTCATGCTGGTTCATAGTGCTGCTTTGTCCAGTGGCTAACTTCACATTTCTGCTTTCCTCTGAACATTCAGGGCCCCTTTTCTTTCTCAGAAGAGCAGTTTTGTTATCAGAGATAACTCTTTCACTCTACAGCTTAGTTTGGAGAAGAGGAGGCTGAGTGGAGACCTCACTGCCCTCTACAACTACCTGAAAGGAGGGTGTAGAGAGGTCGGTTTTGGCCTCTTCTCCCAGGTGAATAATGACAGGGCCAGAGGAAATGGTCTGAAGTTGCGGCTGGGGAGGTTTAGATTAGATATTAGGAAGAATTACTTTACTGAAAGAGTGGTCAGGCACTGGAACAGCCTGCCCAGGGAGGTGGCTGAGTCACCATCCCTAGAGGTATTTAAAAAACATGTTGATTTGGCACTTCAGGGCATGCTCTGGTGGAAGAGATTGTAGGGTGTTTGTTTGTTTGGGGTTTTTTTGTGGGTGTGTGGTTGGACTCAGTTATCTCAAAGGTCCTTTCCGACCACGAAGATTCTATGATGCTCACACGTGATGCTTCATCAGCATAAAGAGCAGGGTTTGGGGCTTGGGGTGTCCTATGTGTGGGGAGGCTGTGAACCACCCCAGGCCAAACACCACCTTTTCCCAATCTCTCAAACCCATGGAAAACAACCCATTGCACCCCAAAACTCCAGCCACTCGGGGGAGCATGTGGTGCTGCTGCAAAGACCCAGGGAGGTGAGATGAGGAAGGGAGGAGGGGCGCGGACTGAAGTCGAGTCTGGGGAAGGGAGGAAAGATGTTTCCCTAAATGTTTGTCTTATCCTGCAACTCAGCAGCAACTTGCAGTGGCTCTTGATGATGCTTATTACCTTGACTTTTTAGTTAAAACATAAATGGGCTGCCCAAAACCATCTATTTTAATGCCTCACAGTAGAAGCGCCCACACACAACCACCTCCAAGAGGTGGGAACCAGCCCTCATGGTGTGTCTGCTTTGGCCTGTTCCCTTCCAAGCAGCATCACAACAGCAGCACTGAACTTCCAGACCACCACACAAGCCTTGCAGCATCCCATCACAGGGGACATGTCATCTGACCAGCAGACAAAGCCACAGGAGTAAGAGTCTGTACATTTGAACCTAAACCTAATCTATAGCCGCATTTGCTGTTTAAGTGAAGCTCTATGAGCTCTCCTTAAATAATATTTCAATTTCTTGACAAATTTATCCACCACTTTTTAGCATCCTTGATGCTGCCTTCAAAACCTCCTTGATTCCAGGGATTTAGCAAGGCATTAGCCAAGCTCTGGGGTCCAAGCATACAGACATGGTCTCTAAAGTCTCAGCCAAGAGGTCTCATCCCCTTTACATGACCCATTCCAGTGCCCTACCATCCAAACAAACTCACTTATTTCCAGCCCACACAGGTGTGGTGCAGGAAAGTCCCCAGTAACAAAAAAATAAATGAAGCCTTTTTCCTACCAAAACCTTCCAGGAGGAAGCACTGCAGAGCAAAGCAAGCTTTTGGCAGACCCAGGTCTTTCTCGAGTGGCCAGTCCAGCAAGGCCATTTGGCTGATGAGCAAGCTCAGGCTCACCTCTGGCCAACCCTTACACAGATGGAAACCACTGACTTAAACCCAGGTTCCCTGACTGCTCTCCCCACCCATCCAAGGAACTCGGCCACTTTGTCATCCCCCTGGAGCCCTCTACTAGTAATTTCAAGCTTCCCATCCTGTTTTCCAAAGCAAGCTGGGCTCCTCCTTGCTACTTCTAACAACAGCAAAAAAATTCTTCAGCAAAAGTCCCAATATCGTAGCATCTGAAGCCAAATCTCACTCAGGAAGTGCGCATGCTCCAGAAGACAACCCTCAGCCTTGGTAGATGTCCTCGGAGATCTTTGTTGACAAACCCCAAGAGGGGCTGCAGGGTTCCTCAGGTCAATGCAGAGTGCCATTCTCTCCTACCACCTTCTCGCGGGACTGCGGGGAAGGGAAAAAAAAGAAAAAAATCAACAAGAGCAAAAGCACAGACAGGTCTTTTGTCTCTGAGCTGCCTGTCATTGTGCAGCCAGATGTGAGCAGAGTTTAAAGGAACAGATTTATATGACTGCCTTGCCAGACCAGGCTGGGGTGCTTTTTCCAAGCTTAGGTAAGACATAAGGAAGAAGATCGGTTTCTCTGCCTTCACTCAGAGAAGGAAAAAGAAGTTGACTTCAATTAATCTCGCCTCTAAACAAGCTGCGCTCCTTGGGTAAGGACTCATAGAAACTTAACATAGTGTTGCCCAGAACAAAGGAAAACCTGACAATAAGTCAGGTAAAACAGAGCTGACACCGCAGTTTCTGACCGAGCCTTACTTACAAAATAAGCACAATTCACCGCACGCCGTCAGCCTCTTTTCTCCCAGATACAGCCGTGCAGCCGCTTCGCAACCTGCCCGCACGCAAGTGTCAGAGACAAATCTGAACTGAAATTTAATGAATCCAACTAATTCATTATTTGAAAGACTTATGGTTATTTTCAGTTTTGTTTCATCTTGATTATATATATATTTTTTTTTTTTTTACTTCCAAGCACACCAGATGGCCAATACCACTCTCATTGCTAGGTACTAATCAGCCACTTCCATATGATATTTGCCATGAAGAATTAATACAATCAGGCCAGGATGTAAAGACATCATATTACTCATGGCAATAAGCCCAGATTTACTTTTTATTCCTCCTGCAACTGCCTGCAGCCCGGGTGAGGTCAGAATCCAGGTCCCTTTTCGCTGCAGTGAGCTGAGCTCAGTGTCTCGTTGCACAGCACTTTTGCAGCTGAAACTCCTCTTTCCCTTCCACAAGGAATAATCGAACTCACCTTCAAAAGGAAACTCCACCAGGACATCTCCAAGCTTAACAGAAGGATGACACTCTCCATATCTCTCACCTTTATTTTTTAAGCTATGTTTTCCCTTCTTTTTCACTCACTACAAAGGATGCAATGAATGGAGAACTGGTGAAAAGCACCGGGCAGCCTCCGGCTGGCCAAGCCTTCACATCCAGGAGCTCAGAGGAGCACAGGAGGGAGAACTGCTGTCAGGCACTTACACGCTCCATTAAGGTGCTCCTCCAGAAGCAAATAAGTGGATCAGTTATTTGCCACTACTTCATCACTATTATTTTTAAAATCATCATCGATTTTTCCTTTCTTTTATTTTTTCGTACCTCAGTAACTGAAATATAAACAATTTTCCCTGCAGCAGAGGTTAGCCCAGCAGCAGGACCCAGGTTTGCCTGGGAAGGATAGTTCCTCCCTTCCCCTCTCAGGGCTTATTCCCAATTCTCACCCATAATGAGCTTGATTTATTTTAAGGGTCCTCTTTCTCAAGGCTTAAGGCTGCAAGCAAAGGTGGGATTGCCCAGTGATAGATATAAATATATAGGAGATCAAGCTTTGACTCTTCGCTCTGACAAAACCATCCATGAGGCATGACTTTGGCCAAAGTTGCTTGCTTTTCTTTTGTGGCATAAATTCCCCTCCCTTACCAAAAGCTCAAGCAAAAAAAAATAATAAATCAAAACTATTCTAACAGTGAGCAAGGAGGCAGAGAGTTCCCAGACAGCAGGACAGGATGAAAGCCAACTTGGGAGCTGGCTCCTGGGCAGCTGAGGGGCCAGAACGATTGGCGAGTCCCACGCAGGGCTGCCGTGCCATCCCCAGAGCTGGTTTCCGCCTCAGGCTCCCTGCCTCGCACTGTGGCCAACATCCCATCAGCCCTGCCCGCCAGGCAAACCCTCTCCTGCAAACCACGCCATGGCTCTGCTCTGCTGCCTCCGGCTACTCGCAATTCAAGACATCTGTGTTTACTCTGTGACCCATAACGGAGGGTTGTTTTCCCTGGAAGGGCTCCATCACTGCCTCTCTCCTGGTGCCTACCATGTGTCCATTTATTTTTTTTA
>VXBO01001913.1:128887-165435 GCA_013400135.1 Rhinoptilus africanus | reverse complement strand
CCCCCCCCCCCCGACCCAGGTCCAGATGCTGCTATTTTCAGCACCTTTCTCATGTGCTAGAGGCAACCCATGCTTTGGGACACATGGCGAGGACCGCGGAAATATTTCCTGTTGTTTCAAGGAGATGCTTCTCCAGCAAAAAACCTAATAGTGCTTCAAAGACCCCATTCCCCTCATACAGCACAGCACAAGGCAGATACAGTATTCCAAAAAAATAGGCTTTTGACAGCATACAAAGTGAAAACCCTCCTGAGAGCCAGAAAGCTTAACAAGTCAATCACCTCATCTTCTGCAACGCGATTTCTAAGGCAGAATATACTCCCTGTTACTGCACTTCATGTTGTTACGCAAGGGGAATAGGGTCCTCTTGGCTGATCCCTGGATGGAGCAGGCTAGCCAAAATTCACTGGACTCGGACCTAAACCCCAAACCTATTTCTAAACAGACAACTAAGCCACAGCCTTCATAGCTGGTCCCATCTCCTGTCGTCATGCAGCATACAGCAGGCACGGGCCCGCTCAGGACTGCCAGCCCTCACTCCTGCTGCTGAACCACCCTTCATCTTTCTCCTGCGCAACAGCAGGATGACCCCGCTGCCATCTCAGCACCTCCCTGGGGCAAGACACCAAGGGACACTAACTCACTGACCAGGAGCAACCTCCTGAACTAGTGTCCTTCACATTCACCTAAATCCTTTCTCGTGCTCTCCCATTGCACTGTGTCACCCCCGGGGGGGGAAAAAATATATATTAAAATGATCATTATTATTAATGCTGTTATTATATAGTAGGGGAGATCAGAAGGCACAGGTAGCAATGGGGGCTAGGTGGAGCAGCCAGGTTGGGTGGACAGGAGGAGGCAGGAAGGAGAAGGGTCTCGCAGCTCAGGGAAGAGGGCAGTGCCAGATCCTCACAACCCCTTCCAGCATGGAAGCAGAAGTTTGTTCCCTTCCCTTTTGCCCTGTGCTGGGATTTCCTCACCGCCCAGCCAGCCAGGAGGTGCTTGTTATATATATAAGCCCATTCAGGTTGCCCATTCAGGACCAAGCCCCAAGCTGGGATGTGTGTGCACCTCTCCTCCTCCCGGGAGTGGAGGGGGACAGCCCTGGAGAGCAGGGGGTGCGGGGCAGAAGGGGCTTTGAAGGCTGACAGCCTCAGGTGCGAGTGTGTGGCTGCAAACATTCCTGAAAAGCAGGAGCAAGAGATTTGTTACCTGGAGAGGGCTGATGCTTGACGAGTGACATCTTCATCCATCTGTCCAAGAGGGGGTTATTCTGCCTTCAGGCAGCTTCTGCTTCGACAGGGCCAAAAGCCCACAGGCGAGAAACTTTGTAAGGTCCTTAAGACATCTGTGGGAGAGGGCTGAGGGAAAAGAAAAATATCATCTGGGGAAAGGGTGCCTCTCCTGTTTCCACATCAGCTGGTGGGGAGAGGTGGAAGGCCTTGCAGAGCTTCCCGCCTGCCTGCACACTCCTCAGCATGGGACCTGCAGAAACGCGTTCCCCCTCCTAACGAACTCGTGTCACTGATCTGGCAGCCAGCCCTCCAAGAGGGGATTGCTGAGCAACCACAGCTCTGGAGAACAGACAGAGTGGGACATATGGAGTTTTCAGCATTTTTAACTTTCAGAACTTCCCCCGCCAACGGAGAGGCATTCCTCTGGACAAACAGTAATCCTGGTTTTCTGAGGAACATGTCAAAAACAACTAATAAGTACACCATGCATTGCTAGAAGAAAATCAGAGGGAGGATTTTGGAAGAGAATATTTGGGCATGTTGTGGAGAGGAGCAAAAGCCTGAAGGAAAGGCCATCGTGCAGGAGCGATGGGCTCCTAGGTGTCACCCCACCATACCGCTGGATGGTCCTGCAACCTCAGGCAAAGGAGCACATTACTCTGTGCTCCACTCCCCTTATCTGCAAATTCAGGCTGGTTCATTACCACTGCATTTTTAGAGTCAACACATGAGGTTTAATTTATTAGTGTCCATAAAATCCTTTTGCATTCCAGGGTGGGAGTTTTCTGCAGCACAAACCTCACTGCCGCCTTCTGCTGCCAAAGCACGCCCCTCACTTCTTGGTGTTCACCAGACCACAGCAAGACATTTCCTGGGTAGCACCAAAATGGGATATTTTCCTAGGATATAGTTCACTTTTCCTTCCTCTGGCATGGATTTTAGGTTGCATAAAACACGCCTCAGAGAACCCCACCATGCACCCAGAGCTACAAGACCACTTGGCAGATCCAGCTCCCGCTGGTGAGGATGCAGCCCAAAAAAAGGGTATCTTTGCACCAGGGGAAGCAGCACTGGTGAGTGATTGTGAGGAGTTGCTTCTCATCCCAGAGGAAGCCTGGACACTGCTGAGAACAAGATGACAGCGACTGATACTCCACAAGGGTAACTGCATGGTCAACAGATGGGAACAGTCTCCATCACTCCTTACCCAGCCTGGGTTTCAGTTAGGGCATCACACTCCCACTTTTCCCCTACACAGCCAGGCTCAGACAAGGAGCCCTGGGCCAAAGACAAGTCAAGGTAAGAGACATGTAAACAGGGACTCCCTGCCTGCTCTGGTCAGTTGGAACTGTTCAAGAATACATCCAGGTTTGCCTAACCTCCTTTTAGAAATACATTTCAAGCACTATTTCTGGAGGTCCTCAAGGCAAGATGCTTCAGCTATAAACCTCTTGGCTAAGGAAAGAGTGAAACCCAACCACACTCAATTTATCTCCCCACCTGAGGGCATGCCAGTATTATACTGGCTTCTTTCTGGAGTTCCCTGTTTATGGCTCAGCAACACAGAGGACAGGAAAATGGATGATCCTGCATCTTGTATGAAAGATGCAAGGCCAGAGGGGTTTTCCTAGTTTACATTAGATAGAGGACTGAAGATAGCGTTATGGGAAAGGGTAATTCCTTGTGTGTGCACTCAGACTTAAAACACCACAGATGCTGGGAATTTGCTTTCCAGTTCATCCCACCAGCCACTGCAATCACATGGGGAGAAGCAGGAGAAAGACTGTACAAGCATCAGATGAAGAAGGAAAGGAACCAGAGAGAGCCTTGTGTTCTTCAACTGGGTACCAGTTACAGGTCTTCTACCCCTGAACGCTCCCATTTCTTTTCCAGCAAATACACTTCCATGTATTGCAGGCCCCTCAAAGCCATGTCTGGAGGCTCAAGCAACCCAGAGGACCCCAGGACAACTCACCCCCCAACCAAACTCACCACAGGCCATTGCAGAGAGGTTAAAAGGCTTCGCATATGGCTCTCATTGCTCTTCCTTTTATCCTGGTCATGCCCAGCAGGCAAAGGAGAGCTGGAGGAGGCCAGGAGAAGGAAGGGGGGGGTGGGAGAGGGTTAAACTTGAGGGAGGCAGGGAAATAGCCTGGCCACGGGTTTTTAGCACAGCCAGCAAAAAGGCAGCCTGTCCGCCTCAGGGGACTATTAAGGGACTATGGTGACTTTCATCTCCAGGTCACTAGTTCAAATCTGGTCCAAGTCAGGGACAACAAAGGTATTATGTGAAATTAATTGCTGGTCTCAAGTCCAATTCCTAGTACATGTGTGTCCATTTCAAGTAAAACTTGCACCAGCAAAAGGCCACTCGAGCACAGGGGCAGAGAAGTGAAGGGTGGTGAAGCTCCTGCCTCATCCCCAGATGGAAACCTGCCTTCGGCAAAGGTCACCATGATCAAACAGCACTTGTTGTCCTGCTCTCTCCATTTCCAGGGGTATTGTTCTCACACCACATATGCTTTTGTAGCGAAATAATTTCAAGATGTTTCAGATTCACGTACCCTGAGTCAATAATTCAGAGTAACGAGTAATCCCTAACATGATGCTGGAATCTTTCTTTCCCAAAGAAAACTGTTTGGGATAACAGGATGGAGTTAGATGGGGAGATTTACAGGGCAAAGACAGTCCTTTTGTTTCGATTTTGCACAGCAGCTCCTCAGCCATGAGTGCAGGAATAATTGCAGACTGGGGAAACCCCGACAGCTTTGAACCATAACTGGGCACCGAGCACCGCTTCTGGCTCCTGGTGGGAATCAGTGCTCTTATTTCTCTTTAAAGGAAAGCAGATGAAAACGTTTGAGGGAAAGCCACTCATCAAGGTGTTTAAAAATAAAACTAAATATCAAAATACTTTTAAACTCGCATCCATGGAAAACCGACTCAGCTGCTTTAACAGAGCAGGAAACTACTAGGCACAAAGAGGGTCCACAGCAAATTGTCCATGTTGGCAAACCAACAGTTCACACCGGTGTTCCAGAGGGTACCTCCTACAACCATGTGAGACTGGGGGAAAACACACCATGAACCTGCCTCAGTTGTCCCTGGGGTGTCTTTAGGGCTGTCAGAAGACAGCAGTGCTGGATACAAAGGGGCATTTCGCAGTCTTCCTGGGCAGTGTGTCCCCAGACAAGGGCTGGGCAATGACTTCGAGAGCTCCGAGCATGTTTTCCACCTCTAAACTGGGCAGCTGGAGCAGGCAGTTGAGGAAAGAGAGGTCTCCAACCCATAGGACAAACCACCCCCCAATCGACGCTCGCCCATGATGCACACCAGCTCCCTCATGCTAAGCAGAAGCATTACCTTGTTTAATTTCTCAGCTGAAAATGACAGCAGATGGTCTCAGCTGGGAAATGCTGCTTGCCCCTGGAGTTACAGCTGCATCTCTCCTGACTGCTCGCCTCTCCCAATTAGAAGCAAATCTGCCTCCTGTCAGGCAGCGGTTCATTCTGCCCCTACAGCCCACCCCATACTGGCTCCCATTTAAAAATAAAAGATTGCTTTTTCTGAGCTGCTTATTGCTGCCTGCACTGACAATAATTCTGTGGAAATTGGTCGTTGCCACTGCTGATGACCATTAGCATGCTGACCTGCTTTGACTTCGCCATCAGCTTTGAATATCAAATCAGTGATTAACGACTTCCAGTAATGACCCTGCCAGGAGCATCCCTGTGTTTCTCCAAGAAGGTACCCTCTGAACTGGATCATTACAGGAGCTTGTCATTTGTCAGCAATTTAAAAGCCGATAAGTCAGCAGTGTGCACTCAGGGCTGAGACTGTGCTGGTTTCCTTCAGGTCCCCACTGTACTTTTCCTTTTTCACCAGCAGAGGCAGATAAAACTCATATGGTTATGGCCAGTCTTGCTTGGTTGATATCAGATGAGAGATTAGTATGAGGAGAATCACTCCTTGCTTGCCCTTTATGATCCTCTTTCCAAAAACATCTAATATTACCCATCTGAAGCTGTGAATAAAAAAAAAACCCACCAACCATGCATGAAATCCAGCATTTGTTTCCCAGTTATAGCTTCCAAACATGATAAAAAATGGTTTAGAGTACCATTGCAATAAAAACTTATTTTTCCAGGCCTAAGCATGCTGGCAGATTGATTCTGACAGATCAGGTGTCTGTGTTGCAGTAAATAGCATCCAACTTCCTACATTGCATGTAAGTGTGAAACCAGTGCAAGTTCTGTACATGCCAACAGGGGATCCAGGTCAGACGTACCACTGAGTGGTCCCCCACACAAAACCAGTACTAATGAGTAGGAAAGTACGGCCTCAGAGGCAAACTAGACCTTTGGTCTGCCCAGGTACCTTGGCTACTCATAGAAGAATAAAGCTCTAATAATGCAACAAAGCCCAGACCAGAAAAACCAAATCAGAGGCAGTACATCCAACCCTAACAAAAACATCCAGTCATCCCTTTGATACTTTCACAAGAGCTTTCTAAAGAGCTCCCTGGAGCTGCACCAAGGCCAAGCACTGCAAAGAGCAGGTGAGCCATGCTTGGAAGCTGCCTTCCCATCCACAAGTGCTTTATGGTCCTAGGGAGAAAAAGGGAAAGGAAGAGGAGATCCTCTAATGAGGTTATTACCAGTGCCTGGCACTTCAGCAAGGCTGTATGATGCCTGCTGCACTCCTTCCTCCAACAGGAGAGGAAAACCCTTTGTGGGAAGGATTTAAAGGGCTCTGACAGACACCAAAGGTACCATCTCTCAATAGAGTTAGGGCCACAGATCAATTTGGCAAACAAAGGAAGAATTTTCTCGGATTTCCAGCAAAACAAAAGCAAAATAAACAGCAAAGAGCCTCCACCAGCAGATGGGCTTTTGTGGTTAGTCCTGATTTATCTGGCGGAACGGAGCCAATTTAGACTTGCTGCACTGCATTTGGTGCATGACCTCTCCGTGCCTCAGTTTCCTTCTTATTTGCAAAGGGTTAACTCTAACAGACTCAAGGACAACCAGAAGTTCCCATTTCCTTTGGGTCCATCTAGTCCAACTGTGTGGCAGCTGTAACAACCAAGTCCCAGGGGGAAGAAAACCATCTTATTTCAAGTCAAAATCTGTCATTTACATCAGTACTGCCAGCATGCTCAGCGACACGTAGAAAATAACCTTCTCTCCCCTACCCCATTTCTCCACACACCACCAACAGAGCCCGAGACTTCACACAGCCGCGAGTACTGAGCTATCTCCAAGCTCAAATAGGCATCCTCATCCTAAGGTACCCACGAGCCATATCTTACTGCAGGTCTCTAGGGACCCCACCTTCCAGCACACACCAGCCCCCCGCAAGCTGACCAGTCAGCGCTGCATCTCGCAGCTATGAGCTAGGGAGGAGGGAGCTGGAGCCACACCACCACCTTCCCCGCAGCCTGGAGCTTCCACCCATCACATCCCAGCCCCACTCACTGGCTGGGGACACGCCACGGCAGAAGCAGGAAGGTGGAGCTCCGGTTTTTCCTCACAAGTAGTTGAACAAGCAGACACCCATCAGAAAGCCATGGCAAGGCTCCCTTCTCCTACCTGCCCTGGGAAACTTTCTTCCAAGCATTTTTGTTTGCTCCACTGAAGCCTCATTTCTCACCACACACAGCTCTCTTGATTTAGTTTTTCAGTCCTTCCACGTGCTTTGCAACAAATTTTCAAATCATAACAACAGACATAAAAAAAAAAAAAAACAAACAACTAACACTTCCCCCTTTTTAAGCAACAGCTCTTTCTTTTCCCAGCCTCCCTTTAGTAAGTTCAGTGAGGAACTCGCTTCCTCCAAAGATCCAATCAGAGTTTCTTATCAATTAAGGTAATTGGCACCCAGCTGAGCCTGTCTCCCAGTTGGGACCCATTAACACCCAATTAAGACAAGCCCAGGCCCTGCCCTCCTCCCCATTACAGCTCTCCTCTCTATCAGTGCACAGGTCTGTGCACAAAACCCTCTCGAGGCCATGTGCCTGTCCATCCATCCCAGGCACGGATAATGATGATGAGTGTAATGAGCAGGCCATGTTCTCAGGCAGTTTTGCACATAGCCATTCCAGCGTTTGAGCTATGCAATTAGCCCTGTCCCCATGCCACAGACAGGACACCACCAGCTTTTTGAGTGAAAGGCAAAGATTTGGAAAGCACGGGGTGGTCCTACGCAGAGCTAGCTTGCTCTTGGTGGTATCAGGTGGGGGATCAGTCCCTGGTGTCTACTGCTGTGTTCTAGGTCCACTATCTCACTCTCTGTGAGAACAACACCGCCACTTTTCACGGCCCTGGGTAGACCTAAGTCACCTTTTCAAGGTCTTTTTCCATTTTATCTAATCATGAGGGTCAGAAAGCAAATAATAGCAACCGACACACGGGGAAACAAAAGAGCTAGATAATCTTCTTTAACCTTGTGCTCTCTTTAAAGTCTTGATTCACTGTTTGGATCTGGTCCTGGGACACTTTCATGCAGTTGGGTGAGGCAGGGAGCCGGTCCAGTTGTCCCCTACGTCCTCTCATCCACCACTTCCATAGCAGCCTCCTCCGCAGGGTCCCCCAAGGCTGCAGCCCCCCTTCAGCCACATAGCTCTGGGAACGGAGAAACCAGCCCTCCTCTCCCCCCTCCTTGCCACGAGCCCTCTCCCTGCTTGAAGCTGTGAGCATTGAGCTGAACCCCCTCCGGCTACTCCCTGAACACACTTGAAATCCCCTGTCAAACCCACAGGAAAACGGTGGATGGTCTTTCTGCCCACCAGGGTTTGATCCACATCCACCTGCCTGCCCGTCCGCTCAGGAGCTGCGTCTTGCTCCCTTGTACAGCCCGGAGCAAACCAAAACATGCCAGGGAGCAGCACATGTTCCTTCCTTGCTCTCCTCAGTGATTTATTTCTATGCCACACATCTCCAAACAGCACACCAACATTTGGTCTAGGTTTAATATATACATTAGAATATCCATGTCTGCATTTCCATATGTATATAAAAGCAGGGGGACTGGGAAAGGGAAATTTGTCAGATGACCTAGCAACCCAGAGCCAGCCAGAATGCATTTCTTCTCCCATGTTTCTGAAAATAACCGGTGCACATTTGACTTCAAAGTAATAAACAGTACAGACATTTTCCAGCCATATTTATATCACTGTAGGAGGACGCAGCAGGAGCCTGGGTTAGTGAACTAGCTTTTCTCTCTGCAGCTCGTGTTCTGGATGAAACTGAAGCAGTGCTTCCAGAAAAATCAGGCACAAATAACTTTCTTTTCCTGCTGTTCCAGGAGATTCAGGGAATTCACATCAACATCAAGCAATAGTCCCGCCATCTCACTGCTGCGGTCCAGCTCACGGGAGAGGGAGGAAGCGGCGTTGCCCTGAGAGATGGTGCATCTGTCTGGTGCATCGATACCATCTGTCTTAAGTGTCTGAAGTAATTTACTTCCAATTTTCAAGGTGTTTGAACTGATGATACTAATTTATATCCAGCATATTAGACTCCTAGGGATTCTTGTTAGAACTGACCTTCTGATCACTCTCCTATTTAAGCCTGAATGTATTCTGCTCGTGTTTCAATATCTACCATGTTATGCCTGAAGCTTGTAATGACTGTTACTACTGCTTTTATGAGCAATCTCCTAATTAACCATTTGTCCTGCTGTCCCAGATGTCAGACATCCCGCTAGCACAGGCGTCACCCTGCAACTGGTCAGTCACAGACAACCCACCCATGCCCGTGATGCCCTGGTGTTCCTGGGGATGCTNCCATTTGTCCTGCTGTCCCAGATGCCAGACATCCCACCCTGGTGTTCCTGGGGATGCGGTGAAGGTGATGTGGATGCGCTTGGCATGTCCTAGACCTCCTAAGCACAAGCAAAGGGGAATCATTAAGTCAGCGAGCTCATTCCCAGCAGAGAGACTCCCTCCGATAAAATCCCTCTCAGGAATTTCACACTAAACTGTGGATTAGGGAGCGCTAACTCAGGCAAGGAGAAATCCAGCACCTTGCACAACAGACCTGTGATCCCTACTGGGCTTCGTAGGCTCCACTTTTTCCATCTTGTACAATTCATAACAAGAAAATATGACTAAAGATACAGCCACACTGGCCTGGAAATAAGAATCTCCCAAGATCTATAGCCATCCTCAACATTTACTCTTCCAGCAGTCCCAGAAAAGTCATTTAGCCATCCTATCTCTGGTTTCCCTCCTCTAGCAGAGCTTATCTATCATAAAAACAATCGCAGCAACTCAGGTCATCTTGCAGGTGACTGTGAGCCCTGCACCCCACTTTGCTCCCTCCTGAGGCTGCCTCCATCCACTGCAGAGCCATCAGCATGGGAGCCTGAATCCCGCCCCGCCCAGGGCACATCTGAAACTTAACCTCTATTTATGGCAAAGCAGCAGCATCTTCTGAAAGTCATGTCCTAAAAGTGAGCCAAATTGTCATCCAAGGTGCCCATAAAAAAACCACAAGTTCTGCATAAGATCTCCTTCCATATGTGTGTTGGGCAGGGAGGAATACATCTGCCTTTCCTGGATGGGAGATAGAAAATTATTTCTATTCTTCTCATTACAGACTTTATGGTATTTTTTTTCAAAAAGGACTAGTTTCACCTATTGCTGAACTGCAGCTATTTCTAGGAAGACCTTGGCCAGGGAGCTGGATGAAAATGCATCACACAGTTCCTCCTAAGGGAAGAAACAGGTGAAGGGGCCATCCATCACCACATCAAAGCAGAGCTCCCCTCTTTGTAGTGCCCCTGAATGAGGCTCGTTTTGTCCTCCTAACAAGTGGGTCCCACATGGAAGGTGGCCACATCGATTCCCCAGCCCCTACTTTTACGGGCTGCGGCAAAACCAATCAACTTGATGTCATCGACGGCTTTTGAGACATTGGCTAAGGATCTCTGGAGGGCGAAGGGGACAATACAACCTGGAAAGCCCTTCTTCCTTTCAGCCTGCCCCGCGCTTCCCCTCTCGCCTTGTTCTCCCTTCTCCTCTTTATTAAGCCGCTTTTGTGGGGCTTTCACCCATTCTCTCCAATAGAGAAAAAGTCCAAGTGAGTGAATCTCCTCCTCCTCTTTTTTTTTTTTTATTTTCCCCTCCCTTTTCTATCATCCTTTTTCAAAGTAGTGCTTGCAAGGGATAGCGGGGCTTTCAGCGCATCAGGGTCCCTGCCATGCCGCTTTGTTGGCTGCCCCAGCATTGTGCTTCCCGAGGCAGTGCAGGTGCAGCAGGGTTTTGTCTGGGTGTTAAACACAGGATAATTAGGCAGAGGGAGGGGAACGGGGATTGCAGCGGCAGCATTCATTACACAGAGGCATTCAAGTTCCACGGGAAGTGGGATCTGCCCACTTAGCACAATCCCGGCTTGTTTCTGCCCCTGCTGCAAGACGGGAGGGACTCTGGGAGGCAGCATCACACCCCGCGTGGGTTCACTCACCTCCTCTCCTCTTGGATTTGCCACTATCTGGGAAGTCATCTCTGATGGGGAGAATGAATCGCCATCAGCTCGCCACAGCACTCCCACACCCCAGGAATGGTGAAATGACACTCAGGAAGCCGGGGAAAGGTACAAAGGCCAGGAAAAGAAAGGCAAATAATCTGCACATAAAAATACCGCAGACAGACCCTGGCATCAAGGGCTAATGAGTGAGGGTCTGCCCTGATTCCAGCAGCTTTTCTTTGCAAGCTCTCACGAAAATAAATCTCTAATGCACACCATATGTAGTTTATGTGGCATTCAGTCTGGATATTTATTTTGAAAAACAAGAGCCTTTGCTTGGTTTCACTTGTCACTAAAAAGGAGAAAGAGGAGGAATAAAGTAAGCAAAACCAGAAATGCTTTGACTCAAACCCAGAACATCAACAGCAGCAATTTCACCGAGTAACAAATATGAGTTTCATCCCAGGTACTAACTAGCATGTGCTTGCTCCAAGGTGTTTGGCACCAGCATCCTTCAGAGCAGCACTCGAACACAGAGTGAGCAAACCACGCTGATGGCCTGTGCCCGTCAGCCAGGGCACAAACCCCCATAAGCTGGTAGAAAAGAAAGAAAATGCAAAGTTGTTGGGAGCTGACGATTATACGTCCCCTTGGGTCCTCTGACCTCGCATTTCCAGAGTGAGAGTTGCTCCTTATTCACATCTCCCATCTGCGAGCCCAGCCAGGTCAGAGCAAATTCCGTGTTGATTTAGCAGCATTTTACATTTACTTTGGACTCACTTTGTACTGGTGTGAATAACTGCATAAGTATCAGGCAATCAGGGGAGCAAAGATGTGCAAGTAAAGCAAAATAAACCGCACAAGATCTGTAAAGGAACAGTTCCAAAAAGCCAGCCGAGTATTTTTGATCTCCAGAAATTATGCACCGACATTAAGTCTTGCTCGAGGTAAAAGTGGCTGGAGAGCTCTGCCGCAGTTCAGGTCAAAATTAAAAATCTCATATTGTGTTTCCCCTGTCGAGCGAAGGACAATTTTGCAAAGCCTGTGTTTGTGGGAGATTTCCACAAAGGGTTTCAGGCAACATGAAATATTCCTGGCACCATTTTCAGCTATGTGTCCCACAGACACTTAACTCTGTACTTAATTCAGGTTTAATAGGCTGCGATTATATTAAATAAATACCAGCTGAACTGATTATTTAATACATGGTTATAGCTGTTTAACAGCCATGCAATTGACTGTTACATCTCAATAAATGTATGTTTTTCATCGATCGCCTAGTATTTTATTTCACATCCCATAATTTTCCTATATAACTCTTGGACCTTCAAAGCCTTGCTGGGGGTGGCCCCAGCCCGCCGCACTCATGGCTGCAGTCGCAGCAGGGAACGTGCCCTAGAGCCATTGCCTTTCCAGGGACCCACGGCAATTTCNTTCCCATGGTCAAGTTTGTGCCCGTTCCCTCTTGTCCTGTCCCTGGGCACCACTGAAAAGAGCCTGGCCCCATCCTCCTGACACCCACCCTTTAAGTATTTATAAGCATGGTATTAAGCATTTATATGGTGTCACCACCACTGGCTTCCTTCCACCTCCTCCTCGCCTTTCCAGGTGATGCGAAACACTTCTCCATATCCTCCCTGGCCTTGCCCAGCCACATCTCTCCACCCCAGCACTAGCCTCCTCGCAGGAAGTCGGAGATCGTTCTGCTCTCAACAGGCTGCAAAGAGCTTCAAGAGGCTCTGGAAATGCATAATCCAGATTTTATACTTCTAAAATTCACAGTTCCCTGCCCCCTTGGTGTTCTCCAACCGATATTTGCGTCTTCCCCTTCGTTACCGCTTTGCCTGCAGCTCCTTTGAAGACATAACTCGGCTAAGAGGCATCTTTATTGCAGGGCTGTCAGGCGTTCAAAATGATCACAAGATACATAAATAAGAAGTTGTTTCTGAAACCTGCCTCTATTTGCAATCCAACGAACTGAATAACAAGCTGTTGTTAAAAGCACGTTTGTTGAGGTCTGACAACTGCACAAGGAATACATACAGTTTCTGCTGATGAGTTATTTACCCAAAACAATCACTTAACTTCTCAAAAGACAGTGTCAAAATAAAAAAGATACATACCAGGATTTCATTACTTTCCGGTGTTACTACAAAAAAAACGGGGGTTTTAAGGGTTACATTTTACAAATGCCTGCCTTTATCCGAGCATCTGCGGAAACTGCAGGCAATGCCATTTCCATGTATTATACCAACTGAATTTCCATGCTCCGGCAGGAATTTTAGGGTGTGCAGTAAATAACGGGCTATTTGTCTGATTTGTGCATGTCAGCGTAAGGTCAGCAAGCCTGAAAATATAGATGCCATTTGAAAAATGGCAGGAAAAAAAAAGAAAAAGGAAAAAAAACAGGGTGTTTTTCACTATTTAGTGCTGCCTACTCTTTCAGAATAAAAAAAAAGACAAACCCCTCCACATTCCCGGCTGCACTTTCCTATTCAAACCCCAGCCCCCTGAAGCCGATAGTTGTAAATGCTCAAGAGCTAATAAACACTTCTCAGGATTTCGCACTGGAGAACCACATGGTAAAGAATAGACAATTCTTTGTTATCATCGTACGCAGCCCCTTTCTTAAAATGCCCCGACACAATTTCTCAGGCAATAAATCAGCTTTCTTCTGCCGACATACTAAAGCCCATCTATTTACCATAAAAGCTTTTTTTTTTTTCCTTTCTATATTCCATATCCCTGTGATGACCTTATTCACAAGCAAGCACATGTGCATGTGAAAAGAAAATGCAGATCTTGCGCTTCTGAGAACTAACGCTTTTTGCAAGTTAATAGTCCTCGGAGCAAGTGGAGAGGTCTCATCCAACCTGCAGGATCTTGATTTGGTCTGTATTTTCCTGACACCGTCACAGCTCTGCACCGTTCCATCATATGGTAGAGGTATTAATTCCCTATTTCCTGCATTACACAATCCCCACTTCCTTTCCAGTTTTCTCACTCTAATGATGCTATAATAAAAACCAGAGGTAATAATGAAATCGGAAAATAGTGTAATTTCTAGCTGGCAAAGGGAGCTGCTGGAATAGAGCACAGCTCTGGAAGCTGCTTTGCTACTAGCTTATTAGATGAGGGCTTTGAACACTGTTTGAATGACTACTCACGGACTGCCTCGAAAATCTGCCAAAACAGCATTCGGATGTCAAGGTGACATCTTGCCTGGATGTCAAGAACAGCAGACCCAAGGCTGACTAGCTGCTGGTCAAAGACAGGTAGACCAAAGAATCAACAAGGTGGGGGGGTTACACTCAATATTTACATAGAAATTCCCTCAAACAGGGCTTTTTGCTTGAGCTCAAGTGGAAACTGCCGTGTGCTCTAAAACAATGAGTTGAAGATGCAGGATCTTGGCTCTGCTCTCACCTTCCTCCTGCCGCAGCCCCGCTGGCTGGTGCTGCCGTATCGCCGGGCACGGGCTGTGCTTCGGGGGAGCTGCTCCTGATTGCACTGGAACAAACAGGAGCTGAATCAGGACTTTAAAATGAAGTTTTTAATGAGCAATTTGGAGATAACATTTCCTTTCAGCACACCCAGAGACACACCCTCCCCCATACGCTTTGCCCCTCAGCTGATTTTCAACACCTTCCATTCATGCTCCTATGACAATTCGTTACACACATGCCTTTTCCCAAAAGAAATCCTCATGATATGGATCTTCTGGCTGATTTCAGCTTAGAGAAGTCCTAATACCAGGGGAAATGGCATTTCAAAAGCTGGGCGCTCTTGGGAAATGCAGTAATATCCTTCGAGCCTTATCTCTGACTGAAGAAGTTATCCAGGCAACCTGAAATGCAACAGGTTTGGCTGAGCTCTGGGCAGAGGGTGCCTCAAAGCTGCACAGACAGTCACTGCAGTGCTGTCTGGATGTCACTGAGAGTGGAGAATTTGGTGATTTGCAAGAAATATGGGTATTTCCCACCCACTGCATCCATCAGCACTGTTCAGCCGCATGAAGGAGAGAGCAGCTTGGATGCTTTTCTCAACCAAGCAGAAGAAACACCCTCCTGCTCCTCCTGCATGGCCAACGTGAGTAAGGGAATGCCGTCCCCAGAGATGGTGACATGCTACAAAGACAGCTTCTCCATGCATAACCAACTAAATCGGGAACAGAGAAGCTTAGCAGGTACTGATGGGGAGCAGACCATGCAGGAAGATGCCCCTAGCCCCAAGAAAACCTGTTTCAAGGACTCTGCACCACGAAGACCCTCAAGCTGAACCCCTGAGCCCACTCTCATTTTCCATTACCTCCCCTGGTTGCCTAATTTTATGCCTCACCTTCCACCACAGGAGAGCGTTCAGTGTCAGGACAGGCCTGGCCTCACCCTTCTCCAGAGGGCCAGTGCGTTTTCCGAGGACAATTCAACTCTTCGGCTCTACAGAGAACAGGACAGAAGCACAAGATGTGAGGTCTCTTTTAGGGCCACCAGCTGGAGCATCCCTCATGCCAGGGTGGGGGATGAGCCCCACGCTGCCTGCAAGGAAAAGGCAGGCAGAGGGGATGGGGGGATGTCTGCTCTCATGCAAACTTTGAGAGCTCACACTGAGCGCCAGACTTGTATCTCATCCCGAGACACAAAATCCTCGTGTGGAAGAGAGCAGGGGAGAATTCACTGCTGCGCTCGGCCGCCTCCGATGAAACAGGAGCCTGCAGCCGAGCCCTTCGGTCGGCGCTGCCTCGCTGGCTCCTGCAATTAAAGGCAGCCTTTTGGGGCAATAAACAGCACCCAGCTGGTTGCGGCACAGCCCCGAGCAGTCGGGTGTCAGTGTCTGGAGCCTTTTAAAGTTTTGCAAGCACAGACTTAATGTGGAACAGCATTAACACAGGTGATGGTGAACTGCAGCTGTGAGGAAGGGGTGGCCGGATGGATGGATGGATGGAGTACGCAGTGTCGGACAGACGCAGAGACAGCAGATCTCTCACTGGGCAGAAGGCGGCTGGAAATGAGATGCAGCCAACTCTGATTTCCAGGCTGGGCAGAGTTGAGCTGGAGGGCTACATACCTGGTGTCAATGCAAAGAAAAGCGGCATCACGCACCCCCTTCCCACAATCAGGGAGGAATGGACGTGCTGCAGCCCATCGCCCAGACCTCCTCGCCTGCTGTCAGCACTCTCCAGAGGTCTATGCACCTGCAGCAGCGGCTCCAAGAGAGAATAGTCCCCGTAATGGGAAGCAGATCCCAGACCGCATCAGGAACAGGGAACAGAAACGCTCACCATCATCCATCTTTCCTCAAAAGGGAATTTCATGCCACCACTTCTGCTTTTTGATCCAATAGCTGTCACCTGAAACTGCACGATTGCAAAGGGAAAGGCAGCTGCTTGATGCAGCACTATTTAAAATCTACCCAAACACATGATGGATACAGCGTCTGAGTGTTTTGACCTTCAAACCCCCCACCACAGCTCTTCCATGGTCCGTACTCAGATGCGACAGTGGTTTCTTTTATTCAGGGCATGTGGGCAGAGATAGGTGTCTGTTGACTGATGGTATCAGGTTGCATAATTTGCTTTTAATTTATATCTGTCCTCCCAAAGAGTGTCTAGTGCTGGGGTGGGTGGGGGGAAATAAAATAGACGTGAAGATAAAACAATGGCTTCAGGGCAGGAGGGATGTGCAGAACATACCGTCCTCTCCTCGCAACACAAGTCAGCCTCTGCTAAATACCTGAACAGACATTAGCAGCTCACGTGGGCTTCAAACTATCAGTTAAGACAGAAAAGGATCCAGGTAGCTTAAGTGGTTAGAGCCCAGCCAGAACTGGGTTTGGAGCAGATATTAGGTAACAGAGAAATCTGGGATTGTACTAAAGCACAAGCCTGGGCGAGAGGGATGCTCAGGAACGGCAAGGGTTGAGAGACCAGAGCCAAGGCAGGTGTAGCACAGCAAAAGCGAGATCAGAGAAAGGCTCAGTCACACCGGATCATCCTGCAAACTCCCAGCTTTTTTGGTGTGATCCTGTAAAATGAAGGCCAGCCTAGCATGGTAGGGCAGGTTGTCTCAGAGCAGGGACAAGGGGAGCAGAAATCATCCGTTAGGACAAAGTGCCTGGGAACAAGAACCCAGGGAAACAGCTATAGCAAATGGCACAAGAGCAACTGTTGGGATTGCCCAGCATCTCTGCCAGGAATGGGGACTGGCTAGCCTCAGGCGTGGTAAGATTCATCTGAAACTGGTTCACCAGACAACCTTTTTTCCAGACTTCGATTAATAAGACAACCTCTCCTCGCCACTTGTCAGCCACGCAGTGTGTTGTGTTTCATTTACAGCTCCTTCTACTCGGCAAACACAAGAGCAGCTTGTGTTTGCAGAGACTGGCAGCCTCTGTTAATTAATCCTCAGATGCTGAGAGTTTTCCCAGCCTTTGCAGACAGTCACACCTGACCTCTGCATCTGCAGAACGACACCCCCTTTTCATGTACTTATCACCAGATTTCATCGCAGCCGTATTCAGCCGCTCTGCCTGTGCGGGCTTGATCCTCTGGAAGCAGGCACGTGCCGATTCCTTCCTCTGGACTTATCCTTTCCACACACAGCAGCTCGCCTTCCCTCACATGAAGGGAAGGATACAGGCACTGCCCTGCACCTTTCATTTGTGTGGCTACTAATTTGCACGGACATAGGAGTAATATTAAATTCAATCACGACGGTAAATGATCTCCCTGCCGTGGTCCCTTCAGCATCCCTGCCTGCTCACCATTCTCCTGCAAGCAGGAGAAGTAACTCCATCTTCCCCATCCTGAGGCCCACTTACGAGGGTGATCAGCTGGCTGTCTGCTTTCTCTATAGCTGCTTTATAACAGCATCGACAAACACATCAAGTTTGTTACCTGGATTTAAGTTGTCCTTGTGCACAAAGCAGCGCTGGTGCATTTAACCCACCTGGATGCCCCGCTTTGCCAGCCAAGGCTTCCCTGGACTCAAGATTCAACTGGCAAGACCCCTATACTGTTTTGAGCTGCAGCAGTGTACCAGGTTATCATTCGCATACTGGATTAACTGGTCTGAACCCCAGTGAAGACGGGCCAGTTGGGAGAAAGCCTCATCTAAACCAAACACTCATCTGATTTCATTGTAACTTCTCTGCTCACAACAAGGCTTAGATGGGATCCAAATGCTTATTACCAGTGCAATACTAATTAGGGTAAACCTACCTGGTTTTAAAAGTCAGGAGGAAATACTAAAAATAATTTTCAATAGGATCGCTGCTCACTTCCAGCTCTATCCCTCACAGGAGGAGGAAGAGGAATGAGCAGTTTTCCTCGCTTATCCCCACACTGTTTGCAGGCACAGCCGGGTCCTGTGAGAAAACCATGGCCAGCAAGGGAAAAAATCCATCCCAACACCTGAACCTCTCCTTGCCTTCGATAACCAGTTTGACTCACTACCTCATTACCAAGCACGGCGAGGCCATAAGCAGAGCTCAAGGTGAGCCTGAGACCAGCAGAGAACGTGAGCTCCAGAAAGGAACCGCTGCTTAGAAATAAAATAAAAGTGTTTAGAAATAAAAGAAAATACAGAAACAGTAAGATCTAGAGCAGTACCTTATGAATGCCCGTCAGGCTCTGAATCCCCATCCAGCAGGTGAACAAGCCACCCAAGGGAGATGGCGCTGCAAGAGGATGGGCAGCCCCAGGAATGCAGGATTACAATCAGAAATACAGAGCAAAACTGGGATTTAAGCAGAGAGAGCCAGGAGATCAAACTAGACTGTGTGATAATGGTCCCTCAAGAGGACTTGTACTTGGTGAATGCTGGACCCGACAGTAGGTGTCCCAGCATGAAGGACCTCCAGGCTTCCAGGTTTGCTTCACACATCAGTGAGCCTCAGGGGAGGTGGGATGGTGTAAGCCACGCTCTGTGGGAGATAAGGTTGACATTCAGCACTTCCATTCAGTAATTCAAATCTAGCTCGTGTGGGAAACCCTTAGAAACTTCTCCCTGGGGTTTCTCCACTAGTTACCTAGAAACCCAGACTGAGTTTTATGAGCAGAAAATATGTTGGGAGGCATGTTTGCCTCATCTGCTTTAAAAAGGAGCTATTTTCCCCTTTTCCCCACCCAGCAATTTCATTAGCTGAGAACTATTTACGGGCTTTAACCACCCCTCTCTTCTCTGCAGCCTGGATTTCCCAGCAGCAAGAACATCCCAGCTCCTTTCACTTCCAGCATTACGGCCTCACCCAGAAGTAATCTGGACAAGCTTCCATGGTATCTTCAGGGCTTTCTGTGAATAAGAAACCCTTTATGAGCCTAATACCTCTGCATGCTGTCCTGAGACCTCAGAGAAACCTACTTGCAAGATGGATTTTTGCCTGGGGGGGCAAATGGTTGGGGGGGGAGGGGGAAGCCCTACCTACCAGGATTAAATTCCAGCCCATAATTGAACCCAGTGAGTTTTCCAGTTGATTGTCCTTTCCTTTTGTCTGGGATCTTGCTGAGCTTTCTTTGCAGCCTGTTTGCTGAACACCACAGAGCAAACAGCCCAGCAGCCAGCGCGTTATCCCTGCACGCTGAGCAGGGCTTTCTCGTTTCATTCATCATTTATAGGTTGCAGGAGCCGTTTCCCAAAGTTTGTGCATCGCCTCAACAAAGCGAAGGGGGCTCAGTGGCAGGGAGGGAGGCGAGCGTATTAGCCTTTCACCTTTGGAGGCCTGGGCTCAAATCCTGGATCAGGTTACCAAAGAAAGTGAGTCTGATGGGCTCTAACCACCATCCGGAGGGTGAAGATGCCTCCCCGAGCATCCAGGCCAGCAGAGATGCGTTACACACCACACTCATCCCCATGTCCCAGCACAGGGTGCCCATACTGGGGCTCTGCTTCCAGGAGACCTTGCCAGGGCTGATATTTTCATGGCTACATGTTGCCACATCTCTCGGGACCATTGCAGAGGCAAGCAGCATCCGAGGCAGCGCGGTGTGAAGGCGAAGGCTGGGTAACATTTCCCCATTTCTCTGCTTTCCCTCAGGTTAGCTGATCCTTCTTCTCCACTCTAACCGGACCAGCTTAAAATTTACTGATCTTTTCTCTCTTTGTCGTTCTGCTTTTGTGACAGATGATGCAGCTGAAAGTACAGGGGAAAAAAATATCATAGTTTAAGTATAAAATAGCTAGAATCATCACTTTTCTTCGGGGGGGGGGGCTCTGATCTATGTGGAGCTGAGCTGCTGGGGGATTTATTTCTTTAATTACACTAGAAAGAAGCAAAAAGAATTGATCCTGGAAAAAACCCAGGACTCAAAAATCATCTCAAGCTCTTCAGACTGTTCCTGGAGATAAGACTGAGCTTGACACTCAGAAATGTATTTTTAGAGAGGAAAAGTTTTACTATTCTTCCTTATATTTAACCGTAACCACCGGCTGTGAGTTTCTGCAACAGCCTTCCAGCAAGAGTATCAAGGACAAAAATACAACTTCAGAGATGAAGGTAGAGCAGTTTAATGAAAGTTTAAGATGTGGCTGCCAACAGGAGAGCTGGGTTTTTAAATTTATCTAAGATGTGGCCTACTTAGGAGCCTAAAGTAAGTTTAAATTGCTTGCATCTATAAAATGCTCTGGTTTGGTTCAGAAAGAAGTGAAGCTGAGATGATCTTCTAAACCACCTGATCCCCTGGCACCCTCAAAGAGGACATCTCCTTCCAGGGACAGGAGATTCCCCAGCACTTCCAAATTTTCCACTTCGTGACTTCAAGGTCACTGAGGGTTGATGCGTGATGAGAGTAAGCATTCAGATGCAAGTAGCTGCACCAGCAAAGGACGGGGTGCAGGAGAACGGCTAGAAGCGTGCTGTGTACTTGAGTCACCAGCCAGGATTTTCTCTTCACCCATTCTCGAGGCCAGACTCAGACACCATCCACAAGAACAATTCCCACACTTGGGTTTTAGGAGAAGCCAATCTCAGACAAATGGAGTGCACCAGAGGCTTAGCCCTTCTTCCAGCACACACCTTCAGGGGCTTACAACTGCTCCTACAAGACCTCCATGCCCCGTGGAAGCTCAGACCCTACTCACCCAACCCGCTGTGGGAACTGCTCAGCAGACCTGCAGGTTGGATACAGGCAACCTAGAGCCAACCAGTGTCAAGAGAAGGTCTATGAGTTTGGAGTTCCAGGCTTTTGAGCCCGCTCATCTGGCCACGAAGGCACGCCATCGGGGCTGAGCACAGACGAGCGAGTTTTCCTTGCCGTGGCGCACATCACGGCTGTTTCGCAGGAGGTAGGGACCACCACGGTTGTCAAGCAGATACAATCCACTGGCACTATTTTCACTTTAGGTATTTCTTTTCCCTTCATGAAGGAAAAAAACAAACACAAGGCCTTTTTGCACCTGTTGAGGAACGGCTGTTTGTTTGGACAGCCAAATGAAGTCATCGCTGAGAAACGATGCCCTCACACAGCCTTTAATACTCACTTGCCAGAAACCATAATGGAGTGAAATGACCCATCACCATCCGCAGCTGTCTGATATCACCAGGAATGTTTCTGCCTCCACTTCTATCTCTTCTGACCATACAAAAGCCAAACTGTCCTTATCACTGTCATTTAACAAAATAATAATAATAATAACAACCTTCTCCCTAGGATGAAAGGGAGGTGGAAATTACTGCCTGACTAATTTTCCCTGCAATTTGCCCTGAGAACCTTCTAATGAAGGCTACAGCACCTGGGCCTGCCCTGCTCTGGGGTCTGGGCAAAGACTCCACCAACCCCCAGCCTGAGAAGACACGGTTGCCTTAAAGAAGCTCCACACTTTAACACCACTCGGCTCCTCAAGACAAATGGAAAACTAAGCATTTTTAATTTGCATTTTAAAACAAAGGCTTCCAATATCCAGACCATTAACTTGGCTATGAGGCTTTCACAGCAAAACTTGTTACCCGCTGCTATGTGTTTTGTTGTCATTAAGATATATTAAATACTATTAATTGCGATGCCTTGCTATTTTGCTATTTGGAGACTTGCCACAAGCCCACTTCCGACCAACCTGTATTGTGCTGTGAAGCTTGGAGGCATTTTAAACATCTCGTGCAAAATTCATGAACGTGAAAAGGAGCCTGTCTATATTTCCAACATCTTGAGGGGCTGGGGAGCCTGCCTGAAACCCGGCTCAGTTCAGGGCTGATCCCCAGCAGCTACTACATCTCAGTCCAACCCGCCAAGCCCCCACTCCAGCCCAGATGATTACCGTGCTCTATATGCACCTTCCTTCTAATGAATATAGGCTTACGGACATCTCATGCATTATTTACCAAGGTGTGCTTATTATGATTGCAATGATTTAAGGCAGTTTGTTACAGGCACAGCTCTGAGTGATTGCGATCAATAGAAGAAACAAGAAAAAGCCAATCTGCATGGAACAACAGTCCCGGTCCTTAGGGGCTGTGCTTCCCTGATTAACCCTTCCCAACCTGGCAGCAAAAGAGGCCAGCACTTGTTTGACAGACACAAATAGTTGCTTACCCTCCCTCCTGCCCTCGCCACTGCAGCCAAGGGTGAAGAGGCATTTGAAGGGGTTATGCAGCTCCTCCAGATGTTTCGTGGGGCAGGATCTCACATGCTGGCACAGCATTCCTCATGGTATTTAATGTGTATCTTGGATGTGGCTATAATCTACTCATTAGCATATGTCATGCCTCTACCTCCAGGCCCCGTATACAAAGCCTCCATCTCTTTTCTCAGGTACAGATTTAAAAATAGTCTGTTTTGCTGCTGGCTGGGGTGACTGCAGATTCAGCCCCTGAAGATGACTAAGGTACCAGACGTGAAGCAATCACGGCAAATCAGCTGGACACCCATCCCTCCTGCAGGAAAGGCAGTGGGAGCTTTCTCAGTAAGAACTGGAAGGAGGAAGGGAGAGGGATGTGGAGCAGCTTTGCCACTTCCCATCTTTAGAGACGGAAAGGTCCCAATTCTTTGGCCCTGATACCTCCTAATATACAGAACTATGGCTCGGGATTTGCTCTGTGCACCCTGGGAGCAGGGCCAGTTCTCCCAGCCGCTGAGGACAACATAGTGATGCTCCTACAACATTCCACCACAGTAGCGAGAGATGTCAGATGCCAGAAACTTCTCCACCGTACAAGATGGAGCAGGTAGCTATAACCTCTAGACAGGATAGATCAAGGAGTGGTTTTAAAGGCAGCCAATAAACACTGCTCTGGATTTACGTCAAAATTCCTCACACAAGGTGAGCCTGGAGATGTCTTTTCCTACTGAGCACACGACTGATCTCAGCTCTGTAACTTGCTTTTACATGGGAGCTTTGGATCAGACCCGGCACACAGGAAACATATTCATTACTTCAAAGGGGAAGCAAACAGGATGTCTGGATGAAGCACCAAATAAAAGGCTAATGACACAAATGGATATTTAATACAATGACTTCCTCTGATTATCCTATAAGGAAACACTTCAAATGCTGTCCATTTTGTACATCCTGCAGCGTTGTAATATGCTTCAGAGTCTGGGAGGGAATTTTCCACACCGTGCACTGGTAAGGTGGGGCTGTGCAGATGGGATGAGACCAGAGATACTTTTTCCTTTCTGCTCTGTCCTCTTTCATAGCCAGCAAAGCATTGGGAGCTGGGGATAATGCTGGCACTGGGTCACCACCGCTTGGGTTCAGCCCCCAAACTCACTCTCTCCAGGACTGTCCCACAGGCTGAGCCATCCCCAGGGCAGTTCTGTGCTGGAGGGGGACACTGAACAAACAGAGTTTAACCAAAACCCCCGCTTAGATTAAACCAAGACAGGATTCCATTAGCATAGCACTTGTTCCGCAAGCTGAGGCTGATCTCTCTGGAGAAAAGACAACTGAAGCCTTTTGCTTTATAGCAACTGGGGCGAAGAGGCAAGAACAAAATAGCTCAGTTTAAAAAAAATAAATAAAAATTGTTTCCAGAGTCGCCGTGACCTGATGATTGCTTTGGGTTAAACCAAATCCAACCCAACCTAATTGGCCAAGAGGCCAGAGACAGCAATATATAGGAGAATTCAGATTAAATTCCTTTTTGCTGGAGAGAGAAGCCCAAAAAACTTCACTCCAGAAATTACTTCTGACTTCCCTTTGATTTTTGATGTGAAAAATTCAAGCGAGAATGGAGCCCTATATGGTTACTGAATAGCAAAATGATGACACCATTAGGAACACAAAGCTGAACGACTGAGGAAAGTTCCTTTCTAGTTTAAACTCATAGGTTTTGTTAACAGTTACTTCATTCCAGTGCCTAGCCAGCACTTTGTTTAAAAGAGGTCTTTGTTAATATTTTGATTACGTTAATAAACATTATTCAGCAAACCTGCCTCTACGCAGCCAAGGAAGACCTCCTAGCAAAATCAGAAGAGAACATTTGACAGTCCTAAAAACTTTAATATAAGGAAATATGCAGAGGAAAATAAAGAAATTCCCTCAACCTGAATAGTCTTTAACCGTTCCAGCAAAATTAAATACATAAATAAAATGAAGACTAATTAAACAGCAAATTTCATTACACTCTGTTTTCATGGCACTGTTCTTCCAATAAAGGAAATCTATAATCCAGGGAGGAAGAGGAATATTTTCTAATGCCTTTTGAAGTCCGACTTTCTTCCAGCAACTTGTGCCCTGTGTGCTGGGTTGATTCCAGCAAAAAAAAAAAAAACAAAACAACAAACAAAACCAAACCCTCTTCATTTCTTAGCAGCATCCTTGGGATAAAACTGGCTTTCCCGACACAGTAAAGATGGTTTTGACCAGCACAACCACCGCTGTTAGTAATCAGACTCTGGTATCTTTGTACATGGTGTGAATTATAGTTATTTCTGTATCAGTGATGCAACAGCAGTTTTCTACCCATCTTGAGCTGTTCCTAAGCTCAAGGGAAAGAGGTTCATTCAATCCCATCTTTGCTGTGCAGCTGCTTTAGGAAAGAAGCCAGTTAGTCTTCCATTCCCAGCCAAGAAAAATAATTTTTAGGGATGAGATAAGGCAGAATTTGATCTTATGTTTACAGCTCCCATTGCAACCAAGGCCAAGCTAACAGACCTGTGGGAAAGGCTCGTTGTCTCACAGAGCATAGGTGTCACTGAGAAGACAGTTTGCCCCAAAGGGCTAACGTTCCTCCCTAACGCTTCTCCTGGAGGCACACAAGGGATTAACTGGTGTCATTAGATATCTCAAACCTCCCTATCAATTCCCAACTGTTCTGACAGTAAGAAATTACAATTAGTTGCAGTCAGCTTTCACTCTGGGACAAGGCTGCTGGTAGGAAACTTCAGTAGGCAGAAGGGAAACCTACAACCCTGTTACCTGCTCAAGTAGACCAACGCCAATGGAGAAACCAAGCTGCAAAAATCAGGAAACCACCTTCATTCAGAGTCAAGGCCATCTCCTTCTTCTCCCACAAGAGCCCTAACCTCCATCACCACCTCCTCCAGCCTGGGAAATAAACTCCCTTTCCTTCACAAAGGACCCATTTCAACAGGCAGCAGCTGATGCTCGGCCACTTATTAGCATCCACCTCCAGCTGCTGGCTGATCACACGGCAGAGGAGGTTAAGTGTCACTGGAGCTTAGCAGCAAGATGGGACCTGCCCTTCTCCAGCTGCATCCGTTGTGCTCTTGGGGCTGGGCCAGGCTCAAGACAGAGGATCTGACGGGGTGGAAAAGGAAATTCTGTGCATTCCTCATCCGTAGCCTACATGCCAAGTGAAATGCAGCGATGAGCAGACAAACCGGAGCACTTGTCTGAGGCTTCATTCTAGCTGCAAAAAATTGCAATGTGTTTAAAGCCGAGTTATCGAGTTGGGTCCAGGGAAACCAGGCTGCTAGAGATATGAAATCATCCACCCTCCAGTACTAGTGCAACAGGTGAAATGTTAAGAGGAGCATAAATTCTGGGATACACCCTCCAAAAGCTGAATTCTGGCTTAGGAAAAACACCTGCCCCAAAATGTTCTGAGCATGTGATTTTAATTTTCTTTGACCTTTACATGTTTCTCCTTAGCCAGGCACAAATATAACCTCCTCAGAAAAAAATTCTGGCTGGAAATTATGGTCCGTTTTCCCCACAAGTCCTTTTAAAGGGAATAAAACTACTTGTCTTCCAGAAATATGCTGCTACAAACAAGCAATGCATGAACTGCCTGGTTGGAAAAAGATCGTGTTCTGCAGGGGGAATTCTCTCAGTGCCCATCTGTGCTCATACCAGCTATATCCTAACAAACACATCTGTAATGAAATTAAAGCACAACAGCAGGAAAACCCAACATAAATGCAGTGTGACCTTGATAATTAACAAGGTTGAAAAATTCAGCTTTTGGTTCCCTGTTCCCTCCTGCCAGTGCATTATTAACTTTGTGAATGGAAATCTTACACGAGCAGAGTCATGGCTGCTAATCACAGCGTCCTGACAAATGCTGGTGTGAGTAGTTTCCCTTCGTTGCCCTGTTTGCCTTCAGGGTTTTGGGGTGACTGTGCTCCATCCCTGCAGTAACACCAGCTTTATTTCATCCCTTAAAACTCAGTGCGGTTTGCCCCAGTTACAGGTCATGTCTCCCCAAGAACTGTCCATCCCAGTTAATTTTAATCCCACAGTAGATTAAAATTAGTGCAGCTGAGGCTCTGTGGACATGAAGAACATAAAAGACAGAGAAAGTGCTTCACCGTTACAAGAAGTGCGGAAGGGTCTGCCCGATATCCAAGCCCAGGGATGCCTGTCAGGCATACAGCATGCAACCAGACCTTTAAAACTTTCAGCGTGGCAGAGCTGGAACCAACACCACTCATGTTGAGGGGAGAGAAGACTCATCTCTCATAAAACATAACCTGCGCCTTCCCACCCCAGCCCGGCAGCCAAGACACCGTCCGGTACCACCATAGCACCTCATCCATTCCACCCATGGTTGCTGACTTGGATGGGATGTCAGCTCCGGTCCAGGAGAGTTTGGAGATCGCTCACAGGCAGGTTTGAGTCCAGGCAGTTCTGGCAAACGTACCTCTGATTCAGCAACACTGTTGGGTTTGGAGGCCTGGCTTTTAAAAACTCGGCTAAAATCACTAGCGAACAGAATTCGTCTGGGAGATGGAGCCAGGAGCCAAAGCGAAACAAACTGTTCAGACGAGTCTTGCAGGAAGCTGGTCAAGCTGAACTGGCTTTGTCCACGCAATGTTTTCTTCACCACAAAAACCGTGTTTCTGACACTGCTACCACTAATTTTGCTTCACCGTTTGTCAAACAACTCCTTTCTTTGTAAATCTCTTTCCTGAAAGGGTTTATAACTCTGCCATTTGCACCACTCGGTGTGGGACTTGCTTCAAGCCATACGGCAGGTGCGTGACCCAGATCCACTCGGTGCTCACCTCCAGTTGCTGCTACACGTCACATCTGCTTGGAGGAAGGTGCAACCCTCTTTGGACACCAATCCACCCCAGCACTACCGCGATCCAGGAAAAGGGAGCGATTTTGGGGGAGGGGTAAGCCAAGAATAGCAATATGTGAGCCACCATGAAAAGGTGACTGCTCCGGAGCTCTCCATACTACACACACCAAGCTGGAAGTATCATAGCATAAATTATTCCTAAAACTACTTCTGCCTCCACATGAGGAACAGTTTGAGGCTGAGATGACTCTGAGATTGAGCGGGTCAGGCTGGGGGCATTGGGCCCATAAGAGAAATGGGTCACAAATCGGTGGGGAACCCAAGCGCGCGGGAGGTAGTTGGTAGGGATGTCACACGGGACCCTTTGGCCATTACAGGGCTTAGTTAACAACTGCATCCGATGCCAGCAGCGAGGTACTTTGCTTATTCATGCTGGCTAAATGGCTTTTGGTGTTAAAATTCTCCTGCACTGATGCTTCTTTCAGCTGGATATGAAACTCTCAGCATCCTTCCTAAACCATCCCATAGTTGTCTCCTACAAAATGAAGTTGGTCTCCATACAGTGCTGATTTTTGCGGAAACACTGCTCAAACTCAAGGTCACGTTCCTCCAGCCTAAATGGGAAACGTAAAACTCTGGCGTAAATATCAGCAACAACCTGTGTTGAGTGGAAACCTCCCCAGGAAGGACAATGCCCATGGGTGGAGGGGAGAGAGCTCACGTTGAGTTGGGTCAGGCTTTGGTCTTTTGTTGAAGGACAAGTGATACGTAAGGCACAGCTTTTCTTTCACATTTCTTCACAGAAAACAGTTGTGATCCACCAACAGCCTTGCACCACATGTGCTGAGGGTAAACAACTGCACTTCTTTTAAAACAGTGCTAACGTGGACCGATCTCCGTGCCCCAAAAGGGTTTTTCCAGCCCTGTGTCCTATGGTCCTGTTCCTTTGACCCTTGCCTTTCTGACATCAACACATACCACACGTTTTTCAAAAAGCCACCAGCAAAATGAGATATTTCACTGCATTTGATCCTCCCTGGGAGAGACGAGAACAAAAACTCCTAATGCACCTTAATCCCATCACCAGAGCACTGATGAAAGATGGTTGATACTTGGGATAGGAGCACTTGCAAAGGGTAGGGAAGCCTACCATCTTTTCAAGGCTCTGGCATCCCACCCCAGCAGTGGCTGCCCGTCAGTGGTTAGGGAAGCAATCCTCAAATGTAATTTGTGGAGGGAGGTGGCCCAGCGGTTAGGGTGATGGACAGCAAATGCACGTGTTGGGTCAAATCCCCTCCTCAGCAGGAACCCTTGTCCCTCCATCTCAGAAAAAATCACAGATCGAGACAACTTGCCTCCATGGGACCTCCACGAGCCACTTGTCTAGGGGAAAAGAAACCCTCTAACAAATACAATGAATTATTCTTTAGCCCAAATAAACACAGTCTAGAGGAAGGGTGATACCTTCAATGGGAGGAAGGCAGAGTCGCGCAGCAATTTCCATCCTGGGGCTGGGGCAGGTGGCAGCAGCAGCCGCTGGGGCTGGGTACAGACTTGTCCTCATTTTTGTCCTTTGACCCTCTCCCCCCACCCTACCCCAGCAGCTGAGCCTTGTTTACCACATTTTGGCAGCCCATCTCCTCTTTCCATTAACCCTCGGAGGAGGTGGGAGGGAGGTCGGGAAGGGGCTTGCCACGCTGGGAGGCTGGTGCTCTGCAGGAAGGGCAAGGAGCTGCTCTCAGGCAACACCACGGGGAGAGGCTGAGCCAATATTTATCCATGGGGGAAGCACAGAGACAGGAACCTGAGATGGCTTTGCTGCTTTGCCTGGTACACAGCACACAGCGTTGATAACCACTCTGAAGTCGCCAGCTTTGCCTCTGATGTCCCACATTTTGGGGGGGGGACCCTTCCCCTGTACTGACGATTAGGCAGACAGTGTCGAAACTAGCCCTGCTCTGCCTTCGGGCTGTGTTTGCTCAGCACGGAGATGAGACATTTTCAGAATTCCTCTGCTGAGTCTGACCTTGTAAGAGAATAAAATCCAAAAGGACCTGTTCCCCCTGCAAATGACACCATGGATTCTTCAGCGGTCCCAGACAACTGTGCCTCATGGGTTAAATTCGAGAGTTTAATGCAAAAACAAAGGGGAAATGTTGTCCTGCTGGCAATCAGAGCCACTGAATCCAACCAATCTGGGCCACTTCTGGCCAAACAGATCAGAGATGAATGATACCTGCTATAGGCAGGTCACCCATTCTCCTTGCTCCCTCTGGTAACCCTGCAGTCACAACAGCGGGGCTGGTATCCAGGCTCTCCCAGCTATGAGCCAGCCCAGTCCTGCTCTGGGAATGCCCCAACAAACCCTGCTCCAGGGAGCATCCAGCTAAGAAAAGCCATCCCATATTTTCCACCCACAGTGAGAAATGTGCTCTGCTTACCTGCAAGATCATCAGGTTTTAGATTTGGGATATTTATATTTATGAAGTTGGGCTTTTCTCTTCTTTTTTTTTTTTTTGTCTTTTTTTTTCTTTTCTTTATAACCATTTTACAAGATAAAGGCTGAACCTAATGGCAAGCTGCCGTGCAGTTATTCAGGATGGATAGACAGACAGAATATATCTTCCTCTATGCCATGCATGTTTCAGTCCAGCTGCAGCCAGTGAGCCTGGCTTAGCCACAGGTATGTTTTCCATACAGGGACCTGAAGGATAGCGAAGGGCACAGATTTATCATTATTCCTGCAAGCACAGGTTCAGCCTCCCCACCCTGCGTCTGGGAGTTACCAAAAGCCACAAAGAACATATTGAGGATTAAAATAGAGGACCCCTTGGTCCCTGCGATGTCCCGCTTTGCTGCTGGCCCTGGGGACTGAGTGCTCCCTGTCTCTTTGTCTCTGGTCTGGACTTGGGCAGGTGGCGAGCCCCTCGCCGGATCAGGCAGCAGCCTTCCCTGCCACCCCGCAAGTGTCAGGGTGCTGATAAATATCCATCTAATTGGCATTAGGGATTCTCCACACCAGCCTTCCAACTGGAGAAATTAGCTAGTTTATTCCAATAAAGATGCTAATATGGGGGGAGGCTTTGTGAAGGGCGAGAAATTCCCATTGTCATTCAGAAGCAATTTGTAGCGGATTTGAAGCCTTTGAAAAGGTGATGTGCTGGTGGCTGGGTTTGTATAATACCCGTCCCCGAAATTCACAGCTGAGCATTCTTCCCCTCCATATGCTTCACTGCCGACCAATTTGTATTCCCCCGGCGAGGAGGCACTGGAGCGGAGCAGGGAACGATAGCGAGCCACCGGCAACAGCGAGGGAAGGGTGGCTGGTCCCGGGGAGGGAGACATCACAGCCCTGCAGGGTGGGCTGCTGGGGATGGGGACTCTGGGCTCTTGTCCTGGTTTGAGGTAAAACAACACACTTTCTGTTCAGTAATTTTACTTCTTAGCTAGGCCTTTTCTAACTCTCTGAAATCAACAGCATGTTGTGCCGAAAATTGTTCGTTCTCAGAGTGATAAGACCGATGTTTACAATTAGGGCCAAGGAACGGCACACAGACAGGCTATAACAACCAAGGTCTATTAATTTCGTTATTTGCCCCGTTGGAGGGTCGGAAGCAGAGAAGCGCAGAGGGGTCCCACCTGCGGGGAGGGGCGGACAGGAGAGGTGACCCAAAACTGACCAACAGGGTATTCCATCCCATCCGCATCGGGCTCAGTATAAAAGCTGAGGGATCAAAGGGGCAGCTCTCTTTCTTCAGTGGCTGACATCCAAGGAGGACCCTGTCTGTTCATCTGCCTTAGATCCCGATCCGTGTGTTCCTGACTCCAGCTCTGAATCCAGTTCCCACCCATCGCTGGCTCCAGTCTGGGACTTCCCCAGCACCTGCCGGTGACGTCATCCTGAGAGCTTAATACGGGTTTGTATTTATTGTATATTATTTGTATATATTGTATCTATTTCATTATTTCCCTTTTTATTTTATTATTCATATTTCATTGAAGTAGTTTAGTTTCTTCTAAACTCACAAATCACTTTATCTCTCCTCTTCCCCTCCGTGTGTGAGAGGTGGGGGGAGAGCATCTGTCACCGGCCATTGGCCAATTTGGACAAAACCACGACAGCTATCCTCTCTGCTGGGTCAAGCTGCACACAGTCACAAAAAAGCTGCTTTGGAGGACAAGGGTCTTAGATGCCTTCACCCAGCGTTATTAATTGTTTAATGCTTCCTCATGCCATTTTGCTGGGATTGAACTCCTCCACGCAGCTCCTCTGCTTTTCGGAGCTCCCACCTCCATTACCCTTTATTTCTAGATTTAAGCCATCAGCTCTTGAAGTGATTGAGACTGAAGTTACCACCATCTCGCCAGAAAAACACCTGAATTTTCCAACGGATTTTAATTTTTCCCCAACTCTCTCTTCAGCTGTAGCCTTCTGAAGGCTGTACAGGCTGGTGTCCTGCGTGAGGCACCTCATGGGACTGAATTATCGAGGGAGGCTTAGGTTCTCCAGACTGCTTGGCAGGTGACATTTTACGGACGCTGTAGCTAGCCTTGCCTCTAATGCACCAGTCCCTGCAGGAAACCTAATCAGCATTTTAGGAACGAAGCACTTTCGCAAACTGCAACCTAAATTCACATAAAACCCCAAATGCCTCCCCAAGCTACTCTCTGCAGATTGCTGTAGGAGATATAATGATATAAAAATGTTTCTCCAATCTGACAGCTGCCTGGAAATGGAGGTAGAGCTCTGCATCACAGTGAAGGGCTATTTTTGCAGAGGGGGCTTCCTCTTGCCACTGACCTTATGTCCTTTGCTCTTTCCATCTTGTGACGTAAAGTCAAGGAATGACAGCAGAAGCCAGGAGCAGCTGGGATTGCTCCCCAGAAGTCCAGATGCACTTGACTCCTGTCCATCTCCCTGTCTCTATGGCTTTATCTGTGCGAAGCCTGGCACTGAATGTAATGTTTGCTGTGGATTGCATCACTCCATTGAGTCCATCTGACTGACAGGGGCTGCTCTACTATAAATGTAGAGCTCAGCCAGGTATTTCAACTCGTGCCTAAATTTAAACACGGGGTGGCCATGCCGAACCCAAGGGATTACCCCCATCCCTGCTGCAAATACCTTGAGGTCAGATGGTTTAGAAGCACAGGCGAGGGAGGAGGAATATTTCCACCTGCTCAGGATCCTGCCTTTGCCCATGGGCCGTGGACACGGCCCTCAGGGGGGGACACCTCTGACCAAGTCAGAGCCCATAAATGCCCACTCGTAGCCATGGCGAGCCTTGTCTCCAGCTGCTGATGGGCTCTACCCCAGAGATGCGACGCTCAACAGCCTTTTCCGCGGTATCTTTGCCCCATCTTCCCGTTTTTCACCAGGGACTCTGTCAGACAAGTGATGTGCCCACACGCAGCATTTCACCAGCGGTAAGCTCCTGGCATGGCAAAATTATAAATTCTTTGTTGAACCAAAGCTTCAATATTTTCGCCAGCAATACCTGGCAACAGAAAGGACTCCTGGTGTTTCTCAGTAGCCCCATTTACCGCTCAGGCTGCAGCTGAACTGGTATTGGCTTTTGAAGCTTAAAGCAAACTTTGGTTTACAAGTAATAGAGAGAAGAGTATTAATAAATGGCTGCATAGGAAAAAAAGGAGGCTTGGTCCCCGGCCAGGGTAGTTGATGCATCTGTGAGGTTTTGCCTGGCTTGCCACGGGTCCCTCGTGTGACCAGAGCGCAGATGAGGATCCTATGGAGTGGGAGAGCAGTCTTGGCTGAGCTCAACTTTATGCTCTGAAATAAGCTAAATTCAGCTCTAAAACCCCCCTGAGTAGGGATTACAGAATCTGTTTGTGATCACAAAGCGCTACATAATTGTAACTGTACACTTCTTTTCTTATCTTATTTGCAATGCTGATATCAATTGTAATGAAAATGAGGGAAAAAAAAAGTTTCTCAGACATTTTGGCCAGCTCTGAAGCAATGCTTTGCATTATCTACCCGGAAAGAATAGCTCTGTGAACACAATAGCTTTTTTTTTTAACCTCTTGAAGAATGGAGTGAAGATAGCATTTTATTTTTGGTTTCCAGTTGGCTTCATTTTCTCCGTGGAGCTCAGAACTGGGGAGTTGTGCCTTTTCCCTGGTCCTGGATCAGCATGGGTCCATGGCACCTTCCTCCCAACCACAACACGGCAAAGAGAAGAAAGGAACCAATTTCACTGAAATGGCTGAAGTAGGCAGGTCAGGGCCAAGCCACGGAAGGTGTCAAGACTAGAACAGAGACCCAACAGCACGTGTTGACGGTACCTACACACCGCAGTGTTCGCAGAGGAGAGGGGAAAGGAAAGGCTGCCTCGCTCCAGGCAGCAAACACGCAGCCTTGTAGTCCATCCCACACTGGTTCACGGCTGGGCTCCAGCCTGGAGACATCCACGTCCTCCCCATGGTGAAGAAACCCCATAAAGACCCAAATGCACCCCACAAAACAGGGGGTCTGTTACCTGCCTGGGGGTCAGGTCTCACCTCCTCGCATGGGTAACACAGCACAGCTGTCGGTAGCTTTGTGGCACTGGAAGGATGAGCACATCTTTGCTCCCCAGCCCTTCCTCTCCTCCACGGTGACACATGCTTTAGCTCTGCACTTCAGGCTCTCGGGGACCCTGTTTCGGTTTAGCCCGTGATGCACTGAATACAGGAAAGGGGCTGGAAGGAAGGATGTCCCCACAAGTCCCCACATGGTCCCCACTGGGGGCTTCTCAGTGCAACCATCAGCCCTACGAGCGTAGCTGGGTTGTCACCTCCTGAATGGTGCCATTGTTCTGCCTCCAAAAAAACCCCATCACAGGAGGCATTTCCACCCAAAGAAAACCAGCTTCCACTGGTGATTTCTCCCCCCTTGCTCGAGAATCCTCCCTCCCTCCCTTTCAGGGCCCCCGTAGTTTTCCTTTGTGCCTCTTCTAGGATGAAGAGAGGTAGTCATTGATTGTATTAATAATTCAGAGCCTAATCTCACGGACGGGTGTTCACGGCCCATGAGGTGGCAATCTTTCATCTTGAGATCAGGATCAGCCAGATCTTTTAGAGGTCAAGGAAGATAGCTGCAGTGTGGAAAATGCCGTCAAAATAATAGGTTTAGGTGACTCTTGTGTATGGATGAAAATGGCAAAAGAAAAGCTCGTGTGTCTCATACTCCCCATTGCCCCTGTATCTCAACCTGGTGATGCCCACAAGCCCTTGAAGATGACTTCTACCGGCTTCAGTGAGCTGTGGAGTGGTCTCTGCCACATGCCCCAACCCACCAACATCCCCTGGGTCACCCGAACCCTCCTGCTCCTCAGGACAGCCACCTGCCTGCTGACGATGGATCTTGCCCTACCGTCCCTCTTCTCCCGTGGCCAAGCTCCTCCTTTAACTGCCGGCTCAGTTGTGTTGTCTTAATCATTTCTGGAAGGACAAAGTGTACCAACACTCTTTGCTTTGTTTGTTTTGTGGCCTGGCAGGTCGCTGTGCAGGGAGGGTGGCAAAGTCATCTTCAGTACAAGTCGGTGACGCTGGTCACAGGCACTAAACTGGGGATACCCAGGACAAGCAAAGCAAAGGAAAATCTGAATATTCCGGACTTCATTTTCACCTGGCTGTACTTTACACTCCAAGGGCAAATTAACGCCACCGCTCTCGGAGCCTATCTGAAAGGTCGATAGTCCATTCTCCATCAAGCCCTTCTCCTCTCCCACGATCCGCAGTTATCCGTCTGCTGCACCTGCGGCAATGCCCTGGGTTGGAGCCGGGTGTTGCTCTCCCGCCAGGAGCGAAGCTCAGGCAGCAGGGTGCCCGCAGAGGGGTGCCGTCACACCTACCCCTCGCGGGGTGTTTATGGAGGAAATGGCAACGTCAAAGCCCTGCACCTTGCACTTGGAACTGAAGGTGCCAACTCCTGTTGCGGTGCCAAAGATTAACAGCACGATGATAAGAGCTGGGGGAAGTGGCCGCTGGAGACTTCTGAGAGTTCCCGCGAGCACGGCTGTGCTCCCTGGGAGCCTCCCAGCTCCAGGGCTCCCCGTTCCCAAGGGGAACCCGGCTCAGCACCCATTTGCTGCCGCCTCAATGCTCTGCCGCTGTTGCCAAGGCCCTTCCAGCCCCCCGTGAATTAGCATCTCTTCTGTCGTGTGCTTTGTCTCCTCAGGGAAGCACTTCCCCAGCACAGCCAAAGGGGATGCTTTTGAGGTGGCCATACCCCCCCTCTGCCCCCCCAAACAGCGGGGCCACAGTCCCCAAACTCTCAGATTAGTAACGCTCGGGTGTACGGCGTTTTACAGCCTGGGACGCGAGCCCGACCCACGGCGCACACCTGCAGGAAGGCCTGGGCTTGCAATCACTTCTCCCCCCTCCCCGGCTCCCACCTCCTCTTTGTCTGCTGCATTCACTTGGGCTCCTCCGAACCAGCAGTTTTCCTCCTCTCGGGCAGGGGTTGTGCCTGGTTTCCTGTCTGTGCAGCGTCCCAGGCCCGGCAGAAGCAGCTCTGTCTGCGCTATAGTGTCCAGACACCCCAGCGTCCAGAACTGTGAACTGATTTGAAAATAATTATTACGGAAGGAAGCCATTCCGCCTATAGCTGATAACTTATCTGGGATACATCAGCCTTTCCCCAGTCTCCTCGCTGTTTTTGCTTTAACAATTCATCCCCAAACACATTGTTTTGGGGACACGCGGTCCTTTGTCAGGACCACACACCCCCAGCATCCACATTTAGGAAAAAGACCTCTTTGGTGGCGGGGTTTCCACAGCAGGGCTGTTTAGATTTGTTGGGATTAAATCACATCCATTTTCTAATTTGTACCTAACGCACACTCAAATCCCTCCTTAAGCCTGAGCTGTGCAGGCACATTTTGTCTTCGCCGCCGACTTAATGAAGCAGCGGAGAGCCGCTGTGTGCTCCCCGCAATTGTCTCTTGCACTAGGAAAAAAAAGAAAGGGGAGAAAGAAACACTTTGCAGAGGGCTGCTATTATCCACGAGCTACGGCGACAGTGTATTTAGTGCGTTTGTGGCTCTGGGGCCGCAGTAATTAATTGTGTGCCTGACACTCCGGCTGGCACAGCCTTGCACCCAGAGCTTTCCCATCACAGCGGTGGAAGAGCAGGCACCCCGGTAGCCACGCGTGCCAAAACCGATCCCCCGGGCCTCTAGGGGAGATGGGTGCTCACCCCGATGGTGGGGGGGGCTGGAAGGGGGGCTGCCACACTGCCCAACTCAATGCTGGGTGAAGGGGCAGGTGGGCTGGGGGCTACGCTGATTAGGGCATCCTGGGGTCTTCATCCCTTCCCTGTCCCTCTCCCAACCCCGCTCCTCCCCGCAACCCCCTCTCAGCGGAAAGATGCTCTCAGCGCCTACACGTGCCCGAAAGGGGGTGTTCCCCCCCCAACCCC